>CAJJDN010000076.1:0-27569 GCA_905182985.1 Paramecium sonneborni
TGAACTTAATTAATCTGCATAGTGATTGCAATTATAAAAAGAAAGAGTAAAAGCTTGGATTTATAATTAATAAACATAAGATTTTTTAATGGTCCATCATGCAAGATGTAAAGGAAAAGCTTATTTTCTTAACAATAGACTTGGTAAACCATACAAAAAGCACATATAAGCACTCAGTGAGTTAATCATGGTATTTTGAAATGCTGCTTTATTGCTCTACATTTCTTTCACTCAAAGCATTTGAAAAAAATGAAAATCTTAGCTCAAAATTTTTGTCTTAGAAGAACAATTAAACCATTCACAATTCGTTCTTTCCTTTTAATCCTAACTAGCAAAAAGCCTCTGAGGTTCTTTTTCTGTTCTTAGTGCTCAAAGATCCTATCAAAAATCATTTAATATTCATTTTTTATTTCCTTCACTCAATTTATAAATACTCTACAATTTAAGTTTATCTATGTTCATCAGAAAGATGTCATCAATAATTTGTCATAATTTATTACCATATCAGGTTTTCATGTTTTTCTATTTTATGGCTGACTTTAATAATCTCTATCTACTCAAAAAATAGATGATTTTCATAATGCCTCTATGGTACATAAAGGCTGTCAAAACTGCTCCAATTTATAATCAATTACTTTTTGTTCTTTATCATGCAAAACAAAATATACCATTATAGTTCAATTAATTGGAGAATTATTGCTGCAATTCAGTCACAAATCATCAGTCATTCTTGGAATCCCCATAAATATCTTTTCATATTCAGTAAATATTCATACTTAATTTATTAAACAGCCATTCCATTGTCTAAGGACCTATTAGACACAACCTTTTCATAAAGGCATATTTCATTTTTGACTCCAAGAATGTGATATGAATATTTCAATTTTTCATAGGTATGAGATCGTTGTGATATAAAATACATTATTTAAATGCATTTATTCTTTCCAGAGTGTCCAATGAAAGTTCATCCATGTCTAGCCTGTCTAGATGTCTTCGATTAGAGGAATCCTTACCATGACAATAGGTACCCCCTCTCCATAGAATAATTTATAATAAATTATAGATAATATTTAATAAGCATAATGTTTACGTTCTTAAATATTATATAATTCTTAAAATTCATTAATGAATAAATTCCAAATGTGTAATTAGGGAATTCATTTAATTTATCTATTTTTTATAAAGCACTTCTGAAATAACAATCAATGATTCAAGTTATTTTAGCTTTTAAACTCCCTTTAACAAAATACATAAGGGAACCTGCCCCAACAACTCTTAGATTTCAGCTAAATGATCTTCATATTTTGAAAAGTTTGGTTTTTAAATTTTAAAGTATTTCAAAGATTGAATATTTTCTAATTATTATTTATGAATTTATTTATAAACTCTATTATTATCATAGTTAATATTATATGTTTAGATGAATATTGAATATTCAAAATAATAATCATATTCTTTCATCCATCTATTGAATTTTGAATAAAATTAATTTATATTAATTTAATAATATTTTGCCAACAACACTCTCAATTCTTTAATTAAGTAGATGAAATCCTGAAATGTAATTAATAATTTTTCTGCTTTTAAAACAATAAGTTTTATTGATTTAGGTCTTTATTATTTTATTTGTTTTATTTATTTATTTTTATCCTTTTATTATAATATAATTATTTATTATTTTCTTTCTTCAATTTCTTCAAAGTATTTGTTAAATTTATAAACGCCTTATTTTTAAAACAATCTTTTTCTCATTAGCTGCTGGTTTATCTTTTACTATTCCTAACATTTGTGTAGGTTTCTAATTATAATCAATTGAATTAAATCTATCTCTTAAGTGAGCATGAATTTTGGAAAGTAAAACATGATTAAATTATTATTAATATTATATATAAAAATATAAAATTTAAATCATTCAACAATTTCATTAGTTTTGTTATATTTGTCTTTTTGGGTTTAATCGCTTTTGAGTGAAGTAAAATCAAATTTGTTAATTATTCTCTCTACCCAATTATATATAATTGTTATCTTTATCAATTTATATTTCACTATTGTTCTCTGTATTGTATCTCCATATTATCTCTTTGAAACCATATCTAATTGACAAACTTTATCAAATTATATTATTGATTTTTTTCTTGTCTCTTTCCAAGTTTAATTCCATTTTAAATTTGAAAATTTTTTTAACTAATTTTTATACATTAAAATACGTATTTGACTTTTTAAATGTTTAAGAATGGTTATTAAAATTGATGTAGAAAATCAAAAATTCTCTTATAATTGTTACAACTCATAATCTCCTTTATTGTAATTAACATTTTCATAAAATTATTATTGTAGTTAACATCTTCAGAAAATCTTCACTTTAATTAACATCTTTATAAAACCAGTTACACTGTTTTCTAGTTAAACTAAAATACATATTATGCTTTTCTATGAGTTAATTTCTAAACTCTTATAATCCATGATCTATATTTTTTTTGACTATCTTTTATTTTTTTATTATGTTCGTAGGATCTCTAATTCTAAAAATATTGGCATCTTCTTTGGGATTACTTATTCTCTATTTAGAATATATAGAATTTCTTTAGAGATATTCAAATCATCTTTGCTAACTCAATTTACTCCTGTATTATTGATTATATCAATCATAAATCTGTACAACTTATTTTTGAATATTATTACCACCAATCACATTTCTTCAAATTATGCTATTCTCATATTGCAAAAATATACTTACATTAAATACTCTTATTTTATTTAGCATCCGTCTTTAACACAACATAGATATCCATATACACTTAACTTTCTGATTAATAATTTATGATATTAAAAACAATCATCCAATAAATTATTAACATCACATAATTCATATTCTTAAATATTTTCATTACCACCTATGTTTTATATATTCATTTAAAATCATTCAAAACATAAGCATTTTTAAATTAATTTTGAATTCCTCTATGACAATCTAAAACGCACTTTAAATCTACTATTAAAACACTAATTAATTCATATGTCTCCATTTTCTAATTTCAATCCTAACATCACAATCTTCAAATCCTTACTAAAATCCCAACTCCACTTTTAGTTTTTACTCTCATATTTTATAAATATCATCCATTAATTTCATCATATATATAGATATTCTTTACTATTAATGTTAATAATTAGGATTATTAATAAATGACACCTAGAAAAAAATTCATATAATTTTCCCAATTTATCAAGTTGGTTTTCATTATTTCTATGCTGTCTTTTATTTCCTTTCTTTTCCAAATTCTCCATTATTGGTATTTTCTGCTCAGGCATTTTAATTTTGTTATCTGTGATGATTTTTCACTATGGCATAACTCCCTTTAATTATTCACTCTTTTCCATTGAGTTCAAAAATATAGGCTATTAGTAGGCTTTAACACAAAGCTTACCACAAAAATCTTTCAATTTATGATTATTGTTTATTTCATGAATACCTAAATCAATCAATTATGACAAAAACTCCTAAATCTGAAAGTCTAATCTATCCTCCTTTCTCCCTGTTTTCAATCTAACAAATTTTATCTAAATTTATGAACTTTCAATGTTCAATAACATAAGTGCAGATGTTGGTATATTGTAAATTATTTTTTAATCTTCTTAATATTTATAAACATCATATTACTATTATTATTGTTTCTTCTCTGCTTATTATTTCTTTAATTCCATTTCCTATTTTTATTTGATCCCCTAAATTTATTCATTACATTCTTTTATCCATATAACTGATTCTTATAAAGATTCTATGAATGATAAACCAATTATGTCTTCATTACAGTCTGAATTATTTTAACATAATTTCGAAACTATAATTACTCTATTCATTTTTAATTGTATGATAAGGCTTTTCTGTTACTTTCAATTCTTCTTATAATTTCTTAGTTATATTTATGAGCTTTCTAAATAATTCTTATCTATAATTAATTTAATTAAGATTATTACTATTAGTGAACCTTTTATAAATAAAATAAATTTATTGTTAAATTAATTAATAATTCTTCTTTTATAAATAATTATATTTTTATAATCTATTAATATTTTCATGTTAAAGATGAGAACTAAATTCATTTATTTTAAATGTTTCTATGAATTAGAAACTTAAATATACTTTTGATCATCAAAGTTAATTTACCAATTTTAATATTTAAATTTTCTAATTCTAATGGATCTCCTATTAATTCATCATTCATTTAATTTAATGATGACAACAAGCATGATATCAAATATTTCATCACAATGATGATAATAATTATTTACTTATAACCCTAAAGTAGATAGAGTGCCAGTTTTGTTAAAACATAATGTAACGATCTTTTCTGCTTCTTCTGTTTTTATTGGATTAGAACCAATAATATCTTCTTTTTTTAATTTATTATAGAAATAGTTTAACAATAGGTAATCTTGGTGGAACACATTTTAATATCTTATATTTAGATTATTTTACCTAATGATTATTAAATTTCTTGAATAATCCTTATATTACTATAATGTATAGAGTAAAGTGAAAATTGATAAACCAATAAGGCCAAGGATTACCAAAAATTTACAAGTTTGAAGATATAATTGTTTGGAAGATGTAGGAGGAAATATTACATTTCTAAAACGCTATACACGTACCGAACTATATCCTGTTCTTATTACTAAAGCAATATTTTATTAAATTTAGGAAATTTAAATCACTTTAGTATGAGATATATATGCTATATTTATTTATATCTTTAAATAGTGTGTTATATGTTAATTCATTTGCTAATTCTTTTATTGATTATTTAGAAACATGTATAGATTCACTCCAGATAATAATATGGAATCACAATTCAATTATTAATTATCATGGATATAAAAGAAATCTCCACCTACTAAATCCCATCCTTAACTTCTAATTGTTATAATTAGATTCTTGATGCATATATCAATTGAAGTAAATATATTCTACCTTGAAACCTATCTAGATCAAAATTATAAAATTACCTTCAGCTATCCATAAGCAAATTTAAAAGTTGAAAAGTATTGAAATATATAGTATGGATTTGTTAATTCTTAAAATAAATAAGTGAATATAAATTTTATTGGAATTATTCGTTGGTAAATGATTTAACGAATATCTCTTGATGTTCGACTATTTATCAACTAACTTTTAAGATTTATCGCTAGAGTAAACATAGACTCAAGTTAATTAACAGGTGTAGAATAAATTATCTTTTAACAAATGTTTAAGAAACTGTCTTAAAATCAATAAGCATTTTACCTATATGTAAAATAGGAAATTTGTTCATACTACTTTTCTTGCAAATAAATAATTTATTACTTGAATTAGATACAATGTAATGTGTACATTCTTATTCACTTGTTTTATAAACAGAAAATATTTATAAAGTATTTAATTCCATGATAAATATAAAGCACAAGCAAAACACCACTCTATTGACAAAATAACCCAATAATTTTATAAGCAATAATTACAGCTACAACTATTCTCACCTTACTAATCATTACAGGAACAACTTCTGCTAATTAATGTTATCCATATTGTAATCATAAAATTGAATTATGCAATTTTTATTTATACAAAATGATATCATACTTCTTTAATATCCCTTTTACAAAATATTTACTTTAATAATTATATTTTTTATGTATTCATATTCCTTATTACTTAATTTATTGTGTGTAAATATATTTCAATAAATTTAAAGAATATTATTTATTTTTAAATAAATCAATTTATTATTAAATATTAACTATTACCTTGATCTGAATCTTCTAATTCATTATATAATTCACTCAATTCTTATTCATCAGAAACAAAACCAATTGAAGTCAAAAATTCTTGCAACAACTCAGTGAAATTGGTTCATTCATCACGATCTATATCAAAAAATTAAAAATTCTCTGTATATTTCTAGACTTCTGCATCAGAAAATAGTCTATTTCGAAAATAATTTAATCTATATAAAGTAGTTCAATGTATTACTTACTTTCCTGAATTAAAATTCCATTTTCATTCCTAAAGTTGTATATTCAATTTCAAATAAACCTTATTAAATATTTTAGATTATTATATTAAGGAATCATTTTTATTGAATTTCATATTACATAAAAATACTTAAAGATATCTTAACGAATAAATTAAAATTGAAAATAAATATTAATATTTTTTCTAATTATCAATCACAATCCCATCTTTTTCTTCTTTTGGTAATCTCTATTTAAATAATAAAATAGGATTAGATAGTATAATTTATTACATTCTCTTATAATTACATCATGTTCATGAAAGTCTATTTATTTTTATTATTTTTATATATTTAACTAGTAATCCTGAAGATATCATAGAAAAGATTATGATTTAATTTCATATGAAGAAATGATGATATTCATACCTATCTATCTATGTGTATCAAGTTTTGCTTATATTTCTGTAAATTATTCGAAGAATTAATCACTTTCCATATCATCATATACTATAAGCATTGACTGGCGTAAAATAATTTGATAGAATTTTCTTATTTTTAATTTAGTTTTATATGCAATTGTTTATGAAAAGCCTTCTTTATCCAATCACTAATTAAAGTTTCAAAACAAGTTAATCGTTTTATATTTTTGCAATCTTAACAAATATCCATCCATTCATCTTAAAGAGATTTTACTGGATTAAAATATATTTTTTAAAGTAATTCCTTTAATTGTTCTGAAAAGAAAGGTGGTTCAATACTCAATACTATGTAAAATTAAAATTATACATAATATTGTATTTGGATATCAGGGGAGAATGAAAATTATTTTTTTTTTCATAATAATTTTATAAATGGTTTATTCTTTTGGTTAAGTAAAAGGATCAAATCCTGCACTGAGAACATTTGCACCTGCTCCCAATGCATATCATCCAAAATTTGTGTTCAAATAATAGGCTCTTCAATGGACATAAGCGGAATTTATTTTAGAAGTATTGGTGATGCAGCATAAAGGATATGACTCAAAGATAGAAGGACCCAAATATACTATGAGTGGAAAACATGATCTTAAATTAGTTTCCTTATCTCCAGGTCCTGGAAATTATGATGATGAAAGTTTCAGTTCTGTTTACAAAAAGCAACTAATTTATACATTAGTTGGTCTAAAATATCATACATCATAACAAGATATAGTACCTGGTCCAGGACAATGTGATTTAAAGTTTTCTTATATCTCTAACAGTCCAACTTAGCCAAGATTGACATCGTTGAAAGGTGGAATGACACCTAGATCTGGATGGAAGATTAAAGAATATATTTAAAAAACATTATGTAAATATTTATAAATTGTATTGTATTAGAGAAATCATAACCTTCATGAATAATAGTGACATCATAGAGATTTTCTGAAATGAGGAAGTAACACTTATTATAATCAGAACCTGAAGCTTATCATTTAATATGCTTGTTCAATTTATCCAAATTTTTTACTATCAAAAAGAAGTTAAAGCTCTAATTAAATTGATCCTGGACAATATGATTAGGATATTTCAACAATAAAATCTAACTATTTATCTTACAAAACTGGTTCTGAAATAAGAAATATATATAATTAAATTGATAAATTGATTCCTGGCCCCTGAATAATATTACAAGAGTAACATTATTAATTAAATAATCTTTAGAGGACTGGCTAAGTTAAGTTCATTATAGAGGTCAGCTTTAACTTTTTAAATTCCATATAAATTAAGAAATGATCTAAATGATTCTATAGCCATAACTCCTGGACCTGATACATAGATGGTCTCAATTAAGGGATCTAAGTATAATCCCAATATTTCTGCATACATTTTAGGGCCTGGATAATATAACCCAGATGATTCAGTTATTAAACCAAAAGATGGTTTTGTTAAAATTGTGCCAGAACGTAGAACTGTTAACATCTGGATAATATTCGATTAAATCATATCTCAAAGGCCCTTAATGGGGATTCTCAAAAGACATTCGTTTAGGCTTAATCAAAAAAGAACTAATTCCTCGTTATGGAGCTTACAAATATTCCTCATAAATATTATGATTTTCCAAAGTATCTATAGCCGAAACAATTTTGATTCTATTAAATTTAATATTATTTGAAAAAGTATTAGCTTAAAAATTGAACCATTATCTCAAATCTTAATTAACGGTATTCTTAAATAAAACTATATTTTTTGATAATTTTTGCTCTAAATTAGAGATGAATTTATAGGATAAATAGTTAAAGTTTTTAATTATTACTTAATTATTTAATCAAAATCATTTTGATCCCAAATTTTAAACTAAATCCCTTCAAAGCTATGGATAAATAAATGTGGGTAATGATTTTAGAATTGCTACTTCAAAAGAAAAATAAAAGGCATTAATTTTGTGGTACTCCAAAGTTATATTGCTACAGAAGTATTTTTAACAGAAAATGAAAATGATGCAACATATGATGAGAAATGCGATGTTTTTCTTTAGGATGCCTTCTTTATTACCTTTTCATTGCACTATTTGGATAACCATTGAAATAATTAAATGTGGAAATGAAAATTGACTTTATTTAATTAGAAAAAGATCTAAATTTGAGTAATTAATTAGTGATATGCTTAAAGAAGATGTTATCTAAAAATTAATAAGATTGACAATCTTGTAGAGAAATACTTGAATCCAAAATAATAGAAGTGGAATATAGAGAAGATGGTAAACCAGACCAAAAAGAAGTCCTCTAAAAAAAAAAGGAATGTAACCTGAAATAGATAGAACTCATTGTTATTGTTAATTTTAGAAAAAGATAGAGTGTATTATAGAACTGAATGAAATTATTTCATTATTAATCAAACCAATACAATTTCTTAAGCCAAATGAAAATGGAATAAATACTTACTTTAATTTTCTTTATAAATAATCAGATAAATTAGAAATATCTATAATTGATGGGATTGAAGCCAACTCTTATGATTAAATTCTTTTGCATTATCGTAATATTTATCTAATTAATTGGTAACTGAATTATCTATTCCGATACCATAATCTAAATTTATTGTAAATAGATATTTACCTTTATCTAAGAAGTTATTACTTTTTTAACTTAAACATCAAAAAGAATTTTTTTTATTAATTAATATGGTTAGTTTTTTAAATTCAATAAACTTTAAAATAATTGATGGTTTCAAGCCCCATACATCTACGATTAATCTGTAATTTATCAGCATCTACTCCAAAAAAACTGAAAACAATAATTTGATTAATTGTTTTCAATATCATTTCATAAATGTTTTCTTGTTATTCATCATATAAAATAATATATTTTTCAATTATCTAATTTATGTTATTTAAACTTATTTTCAGTTTATTACAGTCAAAATGCAAAGAAAATAATTCCGTTTATTGTTTCCATCTATCTCCTTATTGAAATAATATTCCCTCATTGAATAATTAATTATATATATTGTTAAATTACTTTGTATTTAAATTATTAATTTTAGAATAATTTTCATGATTAATTATAATTGATTAATCCAATAACACGTATTTATAATAATCAGGATCAATAATAGAGATTTTTATAGTAGAAGCACAAATTCTAAAGAATGAATTTGACATTTTTATTCTCTAATTTTTTCTTTATTTTTTTCTCCATTAGATGTGCTATAGTTTATTATATTTATATTTTAATTCATATCAAATTCAAATATTCCTTAAAGGCTCTACTAAATCCTACTAGATTTTCCAAATTATAATTTTACTTTTATCATTGGAATCAATGGTTTTATCGCAAAGAAAAAGAATAATAATCCATACTCTAATGATAATATATACAATCCATCTCTTATTTATTTTTACATCTTAATTATTGGAACAATATATTGAAGTGAGAATAATTGTGATTATTATTAGAAATTAGCAGAAGTATTCCGAATAGAATATTTCAAGTTTTGTTTTTGATTGAAAAATAATAAAACTATATAAAAAGATATTAAAAATAGATTATGATTATAGACAATAAATATTAAAAAATACAGAAATAAATTTAGATTGCAATTTTTAATATAAATTTAAATTATACAATATTTAACAGTTTAATTTAAAATTACTGGTTAAACATAAAGGACGATAAGAGTTGATAAATAAATATAAGATCCAAATTATTATTTATATTGTTATAGAAAGTAATTTCAAGTGAAGTAAATCTATTGTTTGGATTGTGAAAAAACAATAAGTACAATTTATACAGGCAGATAAATGAGAGAATTTCTATTTCAAAATAAACATAAAGATAGGATATTGACATCTTTATGGTTAGCATATTATGAGATCATAATTAATCGATTTAATGATAAGCTTAAGTTATCAATTCTTCCAATTAAGAAGTAACATTACTAAGATAATTATTTTATATATTTCAATTATAATCAGAATTTTAGAAATGAAAGACAAAAATATGATCGTTATCAGATTCAACAACCTTCGGATATAAATTTCTTTAAATTATACTGTTAGAACAGAGAGAAGAATAGAAATTAAGTGAAAAAATATAGAAATTCCCCATATCATAACTGAACACTCTGATATTGGTATTTGATTTATAATTTATCGCATATCTGATTTGTAAATATGAATATTGAATTAAGTAGTATTGTTAAAAATGCTTTTTCTTAAATTTGTGAAAGCTAATGCATTGAAAAAGATTAACCATCAATTGATTATAGTTCTCAGTAAATATAGAATTTAATTCAAAATAAGGTTTTATAGACATGAACAAGCAATTTTAGATTAAATGGTTTAGTACATCTCTATATTATGTAAGAAATTTATAGGCTTAAGAATCAAATGAAAATGAAGTAAAAAATAGTTCTAATGTAATTAAAATTTTATAAATAACCCTAAAAAAAGTTTAGCTATTGCTTAATTTTATTATGATAACTTTTTATTAAGAATACAATTAGTTATTAAAAATTCTATTGATAATATGTAAAATTTAAATATAAAGATAGATTTTTTATAATTTTATGTAAATAATTAAAGAATCTGAAATTATGTTATTATAATAGGTTTTAAATCTTGAAAAATCATTTGTTAACTATACTTCTAAAATAATCTTTTTTATGGAGTATATTTCTTGGTTAATATTTTATTATTTTTTGTAAATTGTTACCAAATATTTTGATAATTAATATTTTACTTTCGAGTGAGAGATATTTTTAATATAAAATCTTGTAAGTTAATTAAAGCAGGAATGATCAAGAAATTTCAAGGAGGTATTTAGAAAAAAAGAAGATTATAGAGAAGATTGTCATTACACTTCTAAAATAAAGAAAATGAGGAAAAAAAGTATTGGTGCTTTTCAAGAAGTAAGAAGAGTGCAGAAATGATATATGCGTAAATATTAGAGTATAAAATGGAAATATGTTATGGACGTAAAAAATATATAGAAAATCAAGATTTGTAATTAGTATTATTTTTCAATATAAGCTCAATTAGATATAGTTCTATATATCGCACTATAAAGGCATTTTTAATTAAAGGATAAATAGCCTTAGATTATGATTAAAAAATATAATTATTTAGTTGATGTTTGAAAAGTTGTATCATTATAATTTACAAAAGATATTGATGTTAATGCAAGTAGAAACAAAAAAAAGCAGTAAATGATAATAGTTGAAAAACAACCTTTTTAAGAACCTTTCCCTTACCTAAGAAATTGGGTAAGAGATTTTGGCCCTCTCCAGAAATATGACTCAAAGAAAAGATCCATAGAAAACATTCTTTTATGCTAATCAATATATATATAATTTCCTTCAAATACTTGAGTTAACAAATCCAAAAAAAAGAGAGAAAACTAAATGGAAAAATGTATTGAAATTTAAAAAGGGATATTTTTATAAATGATTATAAGTAATTAAAAAAATAGATATGATATTATAATCAGTTAATCAGTTTAGTATTAAAGATATCTTTAGAATATATATGAATCATCTATCCTTATTATATTATAAAAATTACAGTATCAAAAATATAGACAATTAAGTATCTAATATTATTATAACTAAATATTCTTAATGTTGTAAATTAATATAAAACATTGATTAATTTAATTATTTTAAGTATTTTTTCTCTAATTTAATATGTTGTTGAAGTTTTTTCTTGATTTAGATTAAAAAAGAATGAAACTTTAAAAATTGAGATATTTCTCAAAAGAATTGTTTGTAAGAGCTATTAAATAACTTAATAATGTATTTAGGAATCATTAAAATATTAAAGGTAATAGGATTCAATTATTTATAGGTGAATTGAAGGTTGAAAAATGTGTTTAATAAATTGAATTATTATAATCAATTATTCAATCAATTATGGAATCAAGAAGCTATCTCAAAACTTGCAATTTGTTTGATTTTGCTGCTGAATAAGTTTTTGAAATATTGTTGAATTACATTAATTAGGAGAATCAGATTCTTCTATAGGTAGAGACAGAGATATTTAGTTTATAATGGCAATGCTGGTTTAAATAAAATAATATCAATATTTTTCTCAAGAAATTAATCTTATGTAAAAGTAAAAAATTAACTCTAAGTTAAATTAGTATTAAAAAGCTTTTTCATTTGTTATTTTCTTCTTATAAATAAGAAATATATTTCTAAGAATAAGCTCTTGCTATCTAAGATAAGGTTAGTACTCAATTCAATTATTTAGAAAGAATTAGTCAATTTCAAGATTTGCTCAATTTTTTCGAGATATTATTACATTATCAATTTGTATTTTGCTAAGATTTTTAAAAACATCCTCATTATAAGTTCTCGAAAAAGAAAAAATTAATTTCTTTTAGAACTGGGCCTAAATTTTCAGTGGTCATTAAAAATTATTCCTAATTTAATTACTTTAAATTAATTTAATTACTTTAAATTTATTTAATTTTTGAATCATATTTAAAATTTTTTATGGTATTACCTTATCGAATCATTAAAAAGAGAATATGCTATTTAATATCTAAAATAATAAAATACTCTTTATTAGTTGTATTAATGTTGAAATAATAGATATAATGAGAACTACTATACTAAAGATTTAAATAGAATTACTTCTGTACTTAACACAAATAAAATAGACTTAATAAATAATTCATTAGAACAATCAATACTTATAATATAAAATATTCCTTTAAAATTATTTTGTTTTTATCATATTAATGTTGATTTCCATCAACAAATTTATAATGATATATCTAAGGTAATATAATTGCAGATGGGACTTAAATTTATTAGAATGATATGAAGAAAGGGATGAGAAAATAAATTCGATAATTTGAAATGTAATGATAACATTAACTTATTCTTATGTTATAATTTATTCAATGATAAATGTGAGTGGCCTACTACAGACTTAATTTGTATTTAAAAAGAGTCCTTAATTAAAGTCAGTCAAACTTATGTATATAAATGACACAACATAACCTCCTGAATTGGAATGTTAAGAGTTTACAATTATAATTAAAATTTTCTACACGTTAAACTTATTAGTATTGATGTATGTATGAATTTACCAGCTACATTTTACTTTGATCTAGATATTTAAAGAATAAAAATTAATTTTTCTAATAAAAAAAAACTACTGTTAAATTATTTATGATGGTTATTATTGAATTACAATTGTTAATTGTAAAAATAAAATAAATCTAATTGATAGATAAAATAAATATTCTAAGGTGACATAAAAATAATCATAGCCCTATTTTAGTTTGTATGTTAAAGCCAAAAACTAATTTTGAAATTTGTAATAACTTAAATGTAGATCAATTGATAGAGACTAAATTTTCAATAAATTAGCATGTTCATCCATAAGTGAACCCCCAATAATTAAATGGGAAGAGATTTGATTAGCATGGCTTTCAGGGTTTTTACAAATAGACTCTGGAAAGTTTATACTGCTTTTAATTTTATTAAAAAAACAAACTTGCTTCAACTAAAGATGAATTATGTTAGCTATCTTATTGGAATACTGAAAATTAGGGAAATGATAATATTCTATAGAGCTTAGAATTTAAATTTTAGGAGCTTTCTTCCTTGATTTTCAACAGAGATGGCTTTTATGAATTGTGAAGTTTAGGTATTTGAAGAAAAACTTTATCAGTATTATTAATATTATGGTTAATTCTGCTAGTTTTGTGAGCTTTATTTTCTAAAGGCAAGAAGATTTGTTTATTAAACATTAAAAAATTATCTTTCTTTATCTTAATACATATAAAGAATTGTAATTGAACAAATATGTTGAGATAGATCTTAAAGAAAATTGATATAGGATCGATTTGAATAAAATAAAAGGAGAGAGTTAACAAATAGGGGATTTGAATTCTGAAGTATTGTTTAATATAATAAATAAGCATAGATGATGACAAGCAAGAAAGAAGCTGCAGAGTAAGCTTTGGCAGTTACTATGTTTACTTTAATAAGACCTTAAAGAGCTTTTAATTCAATAGATAAGATAAACATACAGTAATTAAACGAAGTCTTTGAAATATTTTGATAAGGTTTATGAAAGCATTTATAGATTCATTTGTTATATATCACATGGATAAACTATTGCCAGCCCGATCATTTAATATGAAGAGCAGTAATATTAATTATCCATTTTTAAAGCATTCTTTTTTGGAAATTTCAAATTAGCTCTTTTATTATATCAACTTCATAAACAAGATAAAGTGGTATGAAAATATATGGAGTTAATTAGAAAATCAACCTTTAAGATTTAGTTTGCTTATTTATGAATATTACAATAAATCTTGGAGTTTTAATACATCAAGAAGTCTATTTGTAAATTCACGAATGTAGTTTTAAAGTAAAAAGAAAGGAATGGCAAAAATTAAAAGAGATTTAAATGAAATTAAAGATGAACTGAAAGAGTCATTCTAAAAATCAATAGAATGGAATCATTTAAGGAACAAATTAAATAATTTAAAACTAAAAAGAGAACTCCATAATTTGTTTGTAATTTTTCATTTGATATATCATTTATTTTTTATTATGGTTAGAAGAATTCTATTTCTACAATGATCAAAAGATAGGAGGTATTCTTGATGGAAACTAATAGACTTTTTTAGTAGATAATACCAATTAATAAGGATTACCCAAAAGATCTATTATCTATTAATAGTGTAATGATATTCAATTCTATTATATATCCTTTATTAATTGAACTATATTGATAAATTGTTACTTAAATAGACTTTTTTATAAATTTTTATGTTTTATAAATTAGACTATCTTAAATTTTCTCCTTAACTAGTAGTTAATGTAATATTTAAAGTGTTTTAGAATAATAGTTATTTGCTTTAAGTTATTTGTTTCAGTGAAATTTTTAGATCTTAAAGGAACGTCAAGAAATTTAAGAAAAGATAAATAGTAATAACAACCTATTTTTTTAGGTTATTTATTATAAAAATGAGAGTATGTTTTCAAATTTGGTAAAGTGAAAACATGTCTACTGATTAAGCCTTAAAATTAAGGAGACAAAATGTTATAATAAGTTTAAGAGAATCAACAGCAAAAGTATATATATTACTAGCACAAAAACAACATTCGACAATGCAAGAAACACTTGAAAACACAAAAAAAGCTAATATGACCTTCCAAATTGTTTGAACAAATAAAATTAAAATTTTGAATAGTATAATTTCATTCCTATATTTTTGTTCTAACAAGACATCTTCTAGTGATCTTTTAGCCATATGTATATATGATATTTCATTCATACTGTGTTGCTAAATAAACTCATAGAATAAAAGACATTATGCTTTATTGCATTTCCAATGAATGGGAATCTAATTATGCTTATACGACCTATATAATTTAACAAGCTATTTATCCAAACTTTCTAAGCTCTACATATAATTTATTCTTCTGTAATTCCATCTTCTTAATCTGCAATAAAAAATCTACTTTGGGATACTTTATTTTGATCCTAATACTTTTAGAACTTAAACTTTAAATCAATAAAAATATGCTACTGAATTTAATTATTGCACCTTTATTTTTCTCCTATAAAAGATAAAATTTATGGTAACAAAAAGCGCAGTATATCTTATTATTGATGAGAATATACAATTAATCAATAAAGTTCTTAGAAAGATTAGATCCTTCTTTTAGACTATTCTTCTTTATTAATAACTTTTTATTTATAAGATCTAATTGTTAACGCACTCACTAATTCGCAATTACTTTCTTTTGCTCACATTGTTTATCAATAGGAACATCTAATATTTCCAATTATGTTTGCTTTTTATTATAATTTTCGTCTACTTCAAGCTACTTATCTATTCCTTCAAGTGTCAGATATTATAGGTTTAATTTTAACAACTTGTTACAAGGACTCCTTCAATTAATTAACTTTTTCTAACAATTTTTAGTTCTTCTAGTAATGATAATATTACTTGAATTCATTAATCTTTTAATAGATTCTGTATTTCAACAATTAAATTTAAGGAAAAACAATTTTTCTTCTCTTAAAGATATTTCTTCTTAATATTATAAAATTATATTATCTAATGTATCTTTAAATTTATTGATAAATTCTTATATAATTGAAATTTTCTATCAAAGTAGTATATTCAAAAAATAATATAGTTTAAATTTAATTAAATAACATCTATTCAATTCATAAAAAATCTGTTTTTTTGTGTATAAAGATTTATCTACAGTTCTATAAAATAAGATTTCAATAAATTGTATGTTATTTCAAATTTAATTCTAATTAATTTTTTATACCTCTTCTCCTAATATATACACTCTGTTAGAAACTTATAATTAGATATTACTTAATATTATTCAATTGACTATTGCAATAAGCTAAGTTGAGAGGCTTCCATGTTACCTATACCCTTAAAACTATAACAAAAAAAAAAGTTAAACCATTTATTTAAGATTAACTATTAAAATGTAGATTTTTATCCTATTTTGTTCTCATTAGTCATACTTATATCATCTTCATACTGTTTGTTATGTGTAAAGTATTTTCTTTTTTAAGATTAAATACTCTTCTCCTCATCTTCATCTTAGTGAAATTAACAATTTAATATAGATATTTGAAGGGCGTTTCGTATTTTCTTCTTCTTATTTTTTTGTGTATTTTCAAATCACAAAATAATTGATATTCAACTTATCTTTTAAGTTTTAAAGGAGAAGCAGGAACTAAAGGAAAATTTGCAAAATGATGATTATCAGATTGGATGTGCTGCTGCAACTGGAGCAAGATTTATTTTAATGAGTGTTTGATAAGATATTTCTAAAACTAATTATGGATAATTACTCACAAAATCAATATGAAAAAGCGTTAAGATTAATAATAAGCAATGTATATTTAGTCTAAAAATTTAAATATATTATAAATGGGAATCAAATAGCTTCAGAACTGTTTAACGTTGAGTGAGACTGATGATAACATTTGCGATACATTTCTTGAAGGTTGTGTTAATAATGGAACAACATGTTTTGATGGCATTAATTGTGCAGAATTCAATGATTCATGATGCGAAAGATCTAAAATTAATTGTAGAAATGATAATGGTGCAACAGAAACAGCTGCTTTCTAAACAAGAATTTACAATGATTAATCTCTCACATATGATAACGAGAAAGAACTCCTGAATAATGTGATAAGGAAATAAAATAAATAGATTTTGGAATACAAGTGTTATTGCTGGTACTTGTGTTGATAATTAATGCACCCATATAACTCTTGGAATAGGATGTATTACTAGGTTTGTGTACATGAACAAATGAAATATGCTTAACATTTTCAGGAAATTCAAAGCTTGTATTTCAAAGTGCATTACATGTGATACAAAAACAGAAATAACAAACAATGCTGATTGTGAATACTATCATAATGATAACAGATTTAAATAAGGAGACACTAAATTTATGCAACATTAAAGTATTGGTTATATAGTTATTGGTGTTGTTAAGGATGATAAACAGACTTATTGTAATTTTATCATAACATAATCAAGAGGATTATGTTATAATGGTACATTAGTACAAGAACAGATTAGCACATTAACTGGTATTTCATGTTTTGATTATAATTGAAATGCATCATCAAAATTAAATGGCACCTATTGTTATGCTGCTAATACTTGTTCTTCAGATATTATTCTAGCTGTTGTTGCTGCTGCTGATAAACTCGTATGGTGTAGAGGAATGTTTGAGAATACAGTAACTTCTAAATCATCTATTTATAATATTAATGTAAGCACTACTAACTGTTCAATAATTCACATATGTGAAAAGGTTATTCATCAACAAATGCAATTAAGAATTAAAGTGTGAAATGTGTTAAATAAAACTGCTGGTGGAAGATGTATTACTACTAAAAGAGTATGTAGTATTTATTCTTTGGCGGGAATCCCTGCTACTGCTTATTGTTCATCTTTAAGATATATAAATACAGTTGTTTTAACTTGATGTAAATACTTTGTAGCAACTTCCAGTTAATTGTATGAGTAGAATATTTGCAGATATTTCATATCCTCCTTTCTAAGATCATGTGATAAAATTTTTAAAAATAAAATATTTTGTCTTAGTATAATCTCAATTTTATTCACAAAATAAAATAGTTATTAAATGAATTAACAGAAATAATATATTTATTAATATATTTCTCACTTAAATGATGACATTAAAGGACACTGCTTAAATTTGAAAAGTCAAGTTTCAAAATCTTATTTTTGTCTTTAATATTGACCTGATGAAACATACTAATTGTGAACAAGACTTGAAAGGATTCGGTTAGATTTAAAATCTAATCTTATAATTAAATAAGAGAAATCTTGAAAATTAAATAACTTAATTGAAGAAATCTTTTGCATCATTTAGAAATAAATTTGAAGAATATTCACAGATAATAAGTAGCATGAAGAAATAATTAATTAACGTATCTGAATGTTTAATTTAATAAGAATATCAGTTCAATTAAATTGTTATTTCTAAAAAACAAATATTTTTAAGGACTTAATTAGATGCATTTAACATTACTTTTTATTTATAATTAATATGGTTCAGCAGTTGAGGGTTTAAAGATAATTCTTAAAAGAGCAATGCTATTAAATTTTTGATATATATTGAGTTACCCTAAATTACTTAAATTTAGTACAGTCGAAGATTGAACAAACCTGAATATATTAATTATATAATCAATTTTAAGCATCTTTCATAATTTCTTTTAATTATCCTATTTTATAAAGATCTTAGAAATACATTTCATAATAATTAAATAAAAATTTCTTTAGAGAAAATATATGAGTATCAATATTAATAATAGTATTATTTGTTTTATTTTGAGCAGTTCATATGTTTAACTTTGTAAAGATATCATAAGAAATAAAATATAAATAAAATTGATTGAGATTATAATATTTATTAAAAATATTAATATATTAATATATGTATTGTTTGGATTAAAATCTCTTGTTTATAATGCTTCTTAATTGATAAATATTAGGATTAGTAATAATGGAGTTAATAAATGGAACAGAAAAAAACAAGATAAATAGTTTGTTTAGTTCATGTTATGTAAATTTTATAAATCTATAATTTAATTTCTAATATTCTTGGATATAAATATTGTAATTTTAAATTTATAATATCTATTTATATAATTAAATTATTTTAATATAGATATAATTAATCACTAATAAACCTTATTATATGTTTCATTAATTAATAACATTCTTCAATTAGGAGGTAAATTTTTAATGACATTATTATTTATGTATGATGGAGTATGTTTTTATTGTTTGATTAATGCTATAATATGATAGTCATTAGCAGAAATAATTAGATTTTCATTCATTCTATTTATTCAAAAATAATTCATTATTAAAACTCTCATTTATGATATTATAATCAATATGAATTTGGGAGAATTAAGAACTGTTAATCAATCTCTAAATATTTATTAAGAAGTTTATATTATAGGACTATAAATTGTTTTAATATGTAATATTAATAATAATATTATCGGTGGAGGATTATTTATGTATGTTTCAATGTTAAATGCAAAAAGAAAACATTAAAAATAGACAGGAGTAGATCAGAAATAAAATATAAAATAAAGATCAAATAGTGCTAAACAAAAAGAGAATGAGTAGTATTTATAAAAAGAATATTATTATTGGTGTAAGAGTTGCCCATACATCATAAATTGGTTATCATTGATTTTATAAAATATCTAAATATATTTTGTCATCTTTATAAAACTTTCATAAATCATATAAAATAATACATTTGAATGAAAAATCTTAATTTTAAATGTAACAGTAGGTGGTTATATTCTTCCGTAAATTCAAGAAGCAATTTAAATATTCCTCCATACCAGATAATTTAATCTGGTCCAAAAATAACAACTTCTCATAATAATATATTATCATCAAAAGGTCCAGCTTAAAATCCTTGTGGAATCATTCACTTTAGTTTTTATAGATCTTTAACTAATCTCATTCTTGAATTTGTGGACATTATTATTATATGATTTTAAGTATTATTCTGTATTATTAAATATATATAAAATATATCAAAAATTTAATTTGACATTTAAAAAATGCTTTACCTAAATGTTTTTTCTTTTGTTTGATCTTAAACTGTCAAAAATGTTCTGTTATGCCAAAACATTTACCACAAAAACAGATGGAATAATATTTATAAATCCGTTTTTTAAATAAATTTAGGTGAATTTAGTTAGTTTGAAAATGTCTGTCTTCAAACCACTATAGACAATTATGGCTGTGAATTAACTTTAAATAAATTAGCTTGTTTAAATTAATTATTCATGTGACTATCACAGAATGGTAACAATCATAGATTCTTTGTAATTAACTTGGATTAAATTAATAAGGATGCACATCTATAACCACAAAAGATTAAACTTATATTTTTAAATATTAATACTATAGGTACTCTGAAGATTATCATCAACATACAAATAAAAGTGTAATTTAATTTTGAATCGTTTAGGTTGTTTATAGATTTATAATCCAAAATTAAAGTGTCAATGGAAAAACAATAAATGTATGGACTTCATTGATAATAAATAAACATATCAATAATTAACAGAAGTAATCCTATAGATTGTTCTGGCTTTGATGGTAGGTATGCGTTTATATGATTCAATAAATAAGAAATGCCTAAATCCTACTAATAATAAATTAGAAGAGATGAAATGCAATGCTTTTGGATTAACCAAATAAGCATGACTTTAAATAAAAAATTAATATTGTATAATTTTATTTAAACAAATTGAAACATACTTGTTTTAAAGGAATTCGTTAAGAATTGTCTTATCTAATTTAAAAATATATTAATGTAGGATGGATTTAAATGAAGATGCATGTATTAATACTCCTGGTTAAGAATGTAGATGTGATTAAAATTAACGTTCATAAATAACTTCAAAAGAATAAATTGCATAAATTTAATCTATATAATTATAATTTGTTAGTAATTATGCGTAGAATATGGTAAAGAACCTCCTAGATATTTGGATTTATATAAAGATTGTGTAAATTCTATAGTAGATAATATGAATTGTGCAACTCCTGGATTAAATTCTTATGCTTGTGCAACAGCAAGTGGTAGTTGTTATTTTGATACAATTTCTAATTCATTTTAATATGTTTCAAATCCATTTTCTACTTATTTATTAAATAAATATTTAATAAATTATTATAATTATACAATAAACATTACTTACAGCTGCAGCTAAAACTGAATTATTAAATACAATAACTTGTAATGCTAGTTCTTCAACTATTGATATTTGTGCTTAGATTGTAATACCAGGATAAATTTGTATATGGTCATTTAGAACAAATAGATATTAAAATTTATATATTCCATTTAATCTCTTTATGCTAATTTCTCTATATCTAATATTTTATAAATTCAAATACTTGTGCAGCAATAGAAAATGAATTTCCTGATTATGATCCTATATATAGTGCTAAAGTTGATTTAAATCGAGCAAATTGTAAATTTAGTACTAAAACAACTAATTGTAAAGCTAATAAAGATAGTTGTTCTACTCATTGTTGTACAGAAGATGATATAACAGAAATAAATGCACATTCTTGTAGTAAATATTCATCAAAAAGATGTTAATACTTATTGTTTTTTTAATAATGATTTAAATGTTCATACATGTTTATAAATTCAAGTTATATGATTAAATGGTCAACAAAATAAAGATGTTATTATAATGGTTCATCTAGTATTAATATTAATTATGGAAATTATCTTGATTATTTGTGTTTTTGTTACTCTACCTAAAATAATGAATGAAAATGCATATTTAGGTAGTGAAGCATCAAAAACATTAAAAAATATTTTACAGATGATATATCAACATATACTTTGTAATTTCTAAGAATCACCAATAGATACAGAATCATGTGAATAAGTAATAGAATTACAAATGGAGATGGTTATTGTAAATGGGATCCTATAACAATACCAAAAGATGAATTTTTATAAATAAAAACATGTAATTATGGTTAAAATAAAAAGGCTTGTATTCGTCATGGAAATTTAGGATGTTAATTTAGTATTATTAATGATAGATGTATTGAGGCTTAAACTGATGTATCTTGTACAAATTTTGAGAGTACAGGAATGGTAAGTTCAACAGTAGAGTGTTAATAATTATAATTTAGATTATATATTTAAGATTACATAAGATAAATAGATGTATAAATTTGATGAATCATTTAAATGTGCTCATTAAGATGATGTGATGAAATTTAATATAATGGAAGTAATTCATTTACTTGTTATTATAAAACAACATCTTCTTAATAAAGATGGGATCCAAAATCATTAAAACGTAATAAAAATAAAACTAAAATTTCTCTTTTAGGTTGTAATGATTATTTAAATAAGAATTTATTTTTATAAGTAACTAAAGAACCATGTATTTGGTATATATCTAAATATAAATGTTATAAAGCAGAGCAATAGACCATCCTCATTTAATAAGATTTAAAGTGGAAGTGAATTCAATAAATAAACAAGTATGACTTAAATTGGAGATTCATATTATTATAATGTAAAACAATTATATTTGTATATTATTTATAGATACTGATAAAGATGGTAAGTAGCAAATCTCTGCTCAAAATTAGCATCTTAAACGAGTACAATACCATTAATATTATGCTAATAAATAAGCTTGTTTATTGGAGACTAAAGAGGAATATATTGTTATTATGATACAAATGAATCAGATTTATCAAAAAAATATAAACCATTTACTGCAGAATAAACATTATGTACAACGATAACTTGAATTGATATACGAGTATACTAAATAATGTTAATTTAATAAAACTAATTTATAATTATATTATAATAAATTAACCTGTTCATCTATTAATACTGTAATAAATGATTCAGATGGAAAATCATAATGTTATGATAAAAAAGATAATTAATAAATTTGTAATTATGAAAATATTGTTATTGGAATTCTAGTACTTATACATATGATATTAAAATTTTACATTTTATATTTTTAAAATTGAGAAAGGAGATTGTGAATTTCAGGATCAATCAGATAAAGAGGGTAATCCAATTATAGATGATTAAGATAATCCTATAACTGAATAAGTATAAAAAAATGTAGCAAAATGGGTTAATGAGAAAAATTAAAATGTCCTTTATGTTTAAGAATGCTCATATAGATATTCTAAAGCTCTTTGTTTAGAAATGAATGATGCTTAATGTTATTTTGATTTACTTTAAGGTAGATGTAATCCTATATCTTAAAATGAAAGAAAATTATCTAGTTGTGATAATGTTTATAATGTTGTAAATAATAATTGTTTAGTATGTTAATCAAAATATGGAGTATGGAAAGCAGAAACTAATTCAAATAATTATACTACCAATTATAAAACTTTACAAAGATCTATTATTAAATGCACAAATATAAGAAAAAATGGATCAACATGATAATATTATAATATAATTTATCAATTTTTAATCTATTTGTATACTTAAAAGGTTCATTCACTTAAATAACTAATTGTTGATGTTGATATTATTATTAATGGTTTAAACTTTTATAAATTAAAATTCAATTTGATTTTTATTATGAGTATAAAATTGATGTATATTAATAATTAATTAAAATCATTCCAAGATTCATTTAACGGTTCTGGACCTGCTTTTCTATTTAGTTTCTTTGAAAATCCATTTGACTCTCTTAATTTTAAGTTGAGAATAAGATAAATGATTAGAAGGAATCATTTATATTACCTGTGATGATGAATTTATCTAATTGTAAGTTGAAATGAAAGAAGCCAAAAAAATAAAAAATGTAAACCAAAAAATTATAATTGCGGTGTTCTATTGATATATTCAATAAGCTATTGCTTACAACAAGTGTTGATTTTATTATTAAAGTATTCTCAATTTAATGTACTTCTATTTCATAAGGAACCCCCTATTTACTTATGATAATTTTCATATGATGGATTATATTTTGCATTCAAAAGTGCTAATAATAAAATTAGAATATTTTGAAAAAGATTTTACAGAGCCTATAAATGAATTTGAATATAATAATTTTTCTTTAAATTGAATCTTCTTGATTTTTTTATATAGAAAAATGCTTTTCAATTTGATGTTAATTTTGTGTTGCAAAATCCAAAAATATTTTCTGCATTGATGATTAACCTTAAAATGATTGGTAAATAATTTTGATTATAAAATTTTTATTAATAATTTAATAATATTATTCTAAATTAATGAGAATATGAGGGATGATAGTATCAATAATGATATATTAATACAAGAATTCATAAAAATTTCTTTTAAATTAATATACCATCTTAGTTTTCCTCATTTCTCTTCGTTCTCTAAATTTCTACTCTGAGGGTAATATGTTTAACCTTAAGGAAAACATTATTTTTACTTTAATATTGTAATTGTATTTTTATTAATCATGTAATAAATTAGTCTTGGATTTCTCATACTTAAATCCCATATTGTTTATGAACTTATAGCAAAAATTTGTTAAATATATCATAAAAATATAAGAGATGCTATCTTAATTATAGAAATGGGAATTTCAAATTAGTTTTTTTGATTTTAGCTAGAAGGTCATAATTATGAAAAGAACAATTCTTTTAGATTTGACTAAAATAGTGAAACAACATTATATCCAAACTTCACAGATCAATTCATGTTGTAGAAGGCACATCAAGTAAAATTCTACTCTAAATTATATATTTTATATAAAATAAAATATACGTGTATAAATTAGAGTAAATGATAACAACTAGATCCAAAGTGAATTATTTTAGTACCAGATCTTGTGAAATCTTTTAATTAAATGTTTTCTGGTTTGAAATCATAATTAATAATATTGCAGTCAGTCAGATAAAACAAAAGTACTTGTAATATTTAAATAGCGAATTTTGAATACAAAAGTAAAAGGAAAATGAAAAACTAAAGGATAAAAGATCAAAAGTAAAGGAATAAAAGTAAAAAGTAAAAAATTAAAGGGGAAAATAAATATTAAAATGACATTATATTTGATTATCAAAATATATTAGATATGTATATTAAAATGACTAAAATGACATTCACATTGATTCACTAAATGACATTAGCTTTAAGATAAAAAAGATATTGTTATTACTATTAAATGATCTATGATTATTGAAACGATATTAACTTTGCATTAAAATATGCAGTAAAAAATATTTTTTTAGATAAGATAAATATACTTTTATTCCCCTATCACCTATCCCTAAAGTGGTGGTGGGTAGTGCAACTCTTCAAAATTCAGCTTCTTATACCGGCCCCGACCATATTACTGTCGTTCTGAAGGGCAGTAAATTCGACAGTCCCAACCCCTAATTTATAATTCAATGATCTATAGATAAAAAAAATTTCTATTTGTTTGTTATTTTATATATCAATAATTGAAATTTTTTTCTTAAAAATTTACTTATCGAATGAATAAATAATAATTCTATTTTTAAAATATATTTATATAATTTTAAAGCAATCTAAATCCATTATAAATTGAAACCATGCATTAAATAATAATATGATAAATCCTCCTTATATGAATCATGTTGAGTATTATGGTGGCAATAAACTTATTAAAACTTCTTATTACTATAAATAGATTTTATCATTGTTAATGTTATTAATGAAATCAAATAAAAATAAGAAAATACAATAAAATATCCATTAAATTCATTTAAAAGAATCTCATATGATATGATGAGTTCTTATGGTATTTTTCATCCAAAAATAATAAATTCAATCCATTATTTTTCTCCCTATTATGTATTATTGGGAAGCAAATCACCTCCCAAATTGATTATTTGATATTAATTTAATAGTTTTGTTTTAATTATTCTTTTATTCAAAGGCTGAAATATCATTTTCATATTCAGATACCGAAATAAATTGATGATTATTTATAAAATTTATTTACTATCCACTAATTTATATGGACAACATTTTAATTATGTTTACTTTTCACAATTAAATTTTGAAAAAAAAAATATATATAAATTAACAATAGTAGGAGAATAAAAGAAAGAATGTTTGAAAATGCATTCTGAGCATAAATAATATATGGTTTTTAAGAATATAAATAACAAAATCAAGAAATAGTTATAAAGAAGTTAAATCACATCATAAAGAATAAAACAAGAGGTTCATATATAGGCATTATGAAATTTTATAGCAATATCTTCTTTAATATTCATACATTGGGTGCCAAAAAAATTAAAAGAAGATTAAATAATCAAATATTTTTCCATTCTATAATTCTAATGATCCTTATTTCTTCTTACATATTTTGATAATAGGAAATTTAGTTATTTTTAGAATTGTGAATATGGTTACTAGAGATGCATTTAATTTGTTCATCCATATAAATTAAAATCCAATATATATGTTAAAGAATTTGAATTTCGGAAGGGTTCATGAATTTATTATGCCAAACATAACAGATACTGACAAATTCTAAACTTAAGAATAATTTTCAAAAATAATTGATTTTATACACAAGGATTAAATAAATTAATGTAGATTATATATATATAAAAATGTACATGCATTAGTAACTGTGTCTGAATAAAATGTAAAAATTTTATAAAGAAGTTCATATATTATATAAAGATTTTGAACCTTTAAAAAATATGGTAAGATTTCAATTTTATGATTATGTTGCTAATGAAGATTTTTGGAAAAGATTACATGAATATAAGTAAAATAAAGATCATTAAAATTATACAGATAAAATTAATGGTGAATATTATAAAGAGTTATATATTCGATCAATTTCTTGTTAAGATAATTTTATTTATTTTGGAAAAATTTGTAAGTATGAAAATGAGAATGTTAGTAATTTGATTAAATTAAAGGTTAACAAAATTTCAAATTCAATTGCGAAATGCAAAATTGATAATTGTATAATAAATTAGAATAGCCTGCTTTATAAGCTTATTTTTATAGGCTTTAGGAAACAACTGGTAAATTAGTTCAAGATGAT
>CAJJDN010000076.1:53661-66704 GCA_905182985.1 Paramecium sonneborni
AATAATATAAAGACAATTTTGTATATATGACGGCTTCCATTATATTTATCATAAATAAATTATTAATTTTCTACAATAGCATAAATTAGAAAATAAACTATTAATATTTATTTTTGGGTAATTAAATTATCATAATATCTTGATTTTCTTTTTTTTTTATATAATGATCTTCAAATTCATGAGAAGTATTCAAGGAATTGCAAATTCTAGAAGAATTTCTTTTAAAACTCAAATTTTAAGTTTCTGGCTCTTTACGTTTGAGTGGCTTGCTGTGAGCGACGGAAATATGTGCTAGATAATTAATTAAGTTTCTACTTTTCCCAGTTCTTCAGATGTTGCCTATTCTAATGAGTTGGCAAATTATATGTATGAATATAGCTCTAATGTTCTG
Organism: Paramecium sonneborni; assembly: GCA_905182985.1. NCBI lineage: Eukaryota > Ciliophora > Oligohymenophorea > Peniculida > Parameciidae > Paramecium > Paramecium sonneborni. The sequence continues at coordinate 54,053 of CAJJDN010000076.1, forward strand.
TTAGCATCTTGAAGTATTTGCAATTCTTTGCATAAATTTCTAGGTCTTTGAAGACCATTATTTTAAATCTCAAACTTTGAGAGGGGTTAGCGGCTTTAGTGATTTTAACTAAAAAATTTAAAATTATTTATTGTAAAAAATAATGAGATTGATTTACAATTAAAACAAGGAATTAATTAATATTAATCAAGAAATCTGAGCATAACATAAATTATGATTTAATGATAATTTAAGTTTTTAAATTAAGAGTAATATTTAACTACAGTATTTTATATCACAATCTCAGCCATTTACGATTTAATATATTTTTAAGTTAACAGAGACCATTTTTTAAATCTTCAAAATTTTGAATTATTCAATTGAAAACATTTATCAATTTATCCATAAATACCAAGGTGCCAATATGAAAATTTAAACTTTGTTTTTAATAATCAATGTATAATCGGATATTTATTATAAAATGCTATTTAAATTTTGAATAGATTCTTTAATTAAATATGTAATCAAACAACTACTATTTTAACCTTTCGCAATTGTAGTATTAAGGATTTTTTCAAAAATAAATTTACTCCAACTTTTATTATGATACAAAGTATTTCCACCTAAATGAATAGCTTCATCAATACCTGTAAAGCAAATATGCCATATTATTCGTTTTACTTTATCCCAAAGTTCTAAATCATTTTAATACCTTTCCCCGGAACATAACATATCCCGTAATTCCTTCTTAAAATTAGAGCATTCTATTAGGGATTGGTTACCCGACCACTAAAAGCACATATTGCACATCAACAAAACATTAACATGATCCAATAGCAAAATTGCCTATTTCTTCCTATTTTTTTGTAATTTTGCCTAGTTTAGGCAATGGTCCATCATCAATTAATTCTTATAAATCTTTTATAGATTATTCGGAATCACCATTTTATTTCATAATTAAATCAAGTTTTTCTTAATAAAGGTTGAGTTTTGATAAAGTATTTAAATTTGAATCAATAATGTTAATCATTTTATTATAAATTTTAATTGGTTATTAATCTTATTTCAATATTACCTTATTATATATTATTTTATTCTATAAATTAAATATATAACAAATAATAAAATTCTGATTCACTTGTTAAATCAAAATCAGGTAATTTTAAGTTTTAATTAGACATCTAAATTTCTGATAATACCCAGTTTATATTTCATTTATTCTTTATAATATAGTACCTAAGGATCTTTTGCTGATATTTTAGTGCTTTAAATCATTTTTTTAAGTCTTTGATAAATTAAGTATTATGGATTTTAACCCTCATCAGAATTCAAAAATCTTAAATTTCATTCTCATTTAATACTACTTCTTAAAAGATCTGTTATTGTTAATATGGAGATAGAAATAATGTCAAAACAGTTGAGCATTTTAATGATGGTAATCAAGATAATGGTGCTGGTTGCGATAACGCATATAAGAATATAGATAGTAGATATTCTTAATGTATCTATTCCAAATAGCCATAATTCTAAATTATAGTCATATTTTATTTAGGAGAAAATTTAAAAAATTTACATATTTGGTTAAAAATGAAGTCTCTAGATGATCAATCATTTCTGTTAGTGGTTACTATTGTTATTGATTTAATGATTCTAATTATCCTATCTAAGAACTCATAATTGAATACTCAAAAAAAACCTTATCAATTAAGAGTTAATCTATTCAAAGTTTTAATTAAAAAATTTGTTAATGGAATAATTTGATGATTAAAAAATTTAACGAGTATTTCTATGTATATTAAAATTAGGAAAAATTAAAATAAACCAATAGAATATTTCAAAAGTAAAATTAAAAGCGGAAATAACTTTCTGCTAATCTTATCAAATTGAAACTCTAAAACACTAAATCATTTTAGAACTTTTAAAATGTTATTTAGCTAATTCATTTTATTGATTATTAATAATTAAAATTTATTTAAGCATATTACTGGATTGATGATATTTAATCTGTTTTAAATTTTCTACTTTTTAATATTACCCTATACTTTACGAAATGGCTTAGACAATATTTTTCATTCTTTTTGGCTTTATTGCTTGCAATACTTAATGGCATAAGCTTAATTTATCACATGTACAACACCTTCGACAAGTTATATCACTTTAAATTCCACCAAACCTTCAGCATAATATTATTTTAATACTAAATTTGAGGATGGAAGCTTTATAAATTTTGATTTATTTTTTTAGGGTACATGGTCAAATTAATCTGTAATTTTTACTATAGGTGATACCTTTCAATACACATATTCTTATACTTCACCAGCAACTTAAATAATTACAAAAGGATTTTGTGATAATTTAATTGGTGATGTTAAATCTATCAATTTTACACTCACAAATACAGTATAGGATAAATTCTAATTCACTTCGACAGGTTCAGGGGATACATAAGTTTCAATTAAAAATATAATCATTTCCCGTCATATATTATCATGTTATCCATCATGTAGTTAATGTACAGGTTCAAATTTCAATTAATGCTTAAAATGTTATCATGGATCGGTTATTAATAATATTTGTCCGCCTTGTCCATAAAATTAATATTATACAAAATATTTAGGATGCTAATAAACTTGTGACATAGTCTCTCCAATCTAATTTAATGGATTCTGTTAAAGTTATCCAAGTAAATATTTTTCAATTTATAAATTTTAAGTTTCCATAATAGCTTCAGTTTAATTTTCATCATCGAATCCTCTTGATCCTGAAAATCTGAAGTGGTCTCTTATATATGACTCATTAAATATCGATACTTCCCCATAACCTTTCTAGAACTTTTATGGGATATTTAAATTTAATTCTGGTATCTAAATACATATTTTGGATCCATTTACAAAAATTCTTCTGGAATTCAAACACATAAATTGAAAATATATAAAGCAGATCAAAAAAATTCATATATAAATAATTCTGTAACCCAGAAATATGATTTAATTTAGTATTTAGATATTCCTAAATCTCCAATTATATTTTCTGCAGTTGGAAATTATACGTAATTATTTATTTAAATTAGTGATAACTCTGCAGGATGGGGAATTGTTTAGTTTAATTTACTTCAGGATATTGTATTTAAAATTGTTTATTATGCGAAGTATCATTTAACTGTAAGACTTGTATAAGTGGATATTTTTTATATAGGGATGGTAGGTGCATTTCTTATTGTTAAAACCCATATCAGAAATTAATTGGTTAATATTGTTAAGATTATGATGATTAAACACCTTGTATATATATATTTTAGATATTTAGATTCTAAATATTTGATTTAAGAATATACAAGTCAAGCAAATGATCCTGATTAATATTAAAAATACACATTAATCTTTCAAAATGGATCAAACTTTTTAAAAGGATCAGATATTTATTATTCATAATGGTAATATTATAGAGTTTTTGGAGGGCCTTTTGTCTGGGCTTAAGCTAAATTCTAAAGAATTCATAATATAATTGAACCTCACCACAGCATCACTATTGCATTTTATATAGTTTATGGACCATAATTCTAATCAGATGGAAGATTTATATATACAATTGAAAATAATGAACCAGTTTCTAAATCATCTGCAAGTTATTTTAATAGTTACCCTGATGGATCTAAATTTGATAAAGTATATGAATAAATAGAGCATTATAAAAATAGTTTAACAATATATTGGGAGTGTTTTGGATAGAATAATGAGCCAGTTTATGCTTATTGTGGATTTTATAATTATTATATTGTAGTTCATTATTGTTAACCTTATTGTTTAGAATGTTTAGATTGGAATACATGTCAATAATGGAATAGTACTTATGATTCAAATATTGTAAGATTTTCTTAAAAAGATTGTTTAACTACTTAATATTTTGATAGAGATTCTTTAAAATGTTTGAATTGTCCTTTATCTTGTTAAACATGTACATCAAAAATAGATTGTTAAACTTGCTAACCTACTTATATTTAAACTAAATTAGGATGTATTTGTAAAATCAATCAATATGAAGATGAAAATTAATGTTTTGATTGCCCAATTGAATGTAATTAATGTTTAAGTTCCACTTATTGTATAGAATGTTTAAGTGGTAATTATAGGGAATTTAAAAATGGGTAATGTAATTGCATTGATGGATATTATCCAATTGTATCAAATCCTTAATGCTAGCTATGCCATAAATTTTGTAAAATTTGTAGTGGACCTACTTCTAATGATTGTTTAACTTGCAATGACATTTTTAATATTGAAAAAATAGGATCAATATGTAGATGCCCAACAGGTTCATATTATTAAGATGCAATAAAAGCCTGTTCTCCTTGTCATTCATCATGCTTAACTTGCTTTAGAAGAACGATTGATGGTTGTTTAACATGTGATCATAATTTAAATAGAATATTAAAAGAGTTAAAATGTACATGTGTACCTGGATATTATGAATTAAGTAATATTTGTACAAGTATGTATGATTTTAATAATTATAGATTGCCCAAATATGGAGGATGTATCTTTAATCCAATGTTATAAATAATGTAATGATAATTAGTAAATATGGCATACTCGTACTTGTAATTTTTGTGATCTTGGATATCAATTAGTATCTGGAGAATGCCAACCTATTTGTGGAGACTTACAAATAAAAAGTTATGAATAATGCGAAGATAATAATACTAATTTTGACGATCTATGCTATAATTGTTAATTTTAATGTCCAAATCATTGCTAAATTTGTGATTAATCAACTACTTTACCTTGTCCTGATGTTTGTGGAGATGGAATTATTACAGGAGTTGAAGAATGCGAAGATGGAAATACTATTTAATATGATGGATGTTTTAATTGTAAGTATTAATGTTAACCTTCATGCACTAAGTGTATAAAAGGACAATGTTTTGAATGTGTAACTGGTGGTTGGTATCTTGATATAACGGTTACTCCTTGGTAATGTAAGGAAAAATGTGGAGATGAATTGATAGTTGGAAATGAATAATGTGAAGATGGTAATCTTATTGATACAGATGGATGTAAGGATTGCAAATACTTCTGTAGAACTGGTTTTTTTCTTGCTTTTACTTTTACTTCTTACTAATGTAAAAATGTGTGTGGAGATGGTTTAGTTGTAACAGATCCTAACGGGTTCTTTTCAGAGGAATGTGATGATGGTAATACTAAAAATGATGATGGATGTAGTTCCTCTTGTTAATTTTAATGTTAATCTTCAACTATTTGCACCAGTTGTTTAGAAGATAGATGTGATATATGTGCTACTGGATATAATCTTTCAAGTGATAAAATATGTAATCCAATATGTGAAGATGCGAAAATAGTACTTGGTGAACAATGTGAGACATCATTTATATTACCATACAAGGGTTGTATCAATTGCAAAGTGAAATGTCAAGGTTCCTGCAACTAATGTGATACAACTGGACTTGGTTGTTTATAATGTTAAAAAGGATACAATAGAATTGATTATTTATGTTATTCAGTTTGTGGAGATCAAATTGTTACTAATGATGAAGATTGTGATGATGGTAATTTAATTATAGGAGATGGATGTCATTTCTGTTAATTTAGTTGCTAGGATTCATGTCTTAATTGTATTTAAGGAGTATGTTTTGATTGTTAAGAGGGTTATGAATTTGATAAAATTTAATAGAAATGCAATTTAAAAGAAGTTCCATTAAGTTTTTGTCAATTTTAACTTAAATTATCTCCATATTTACATTGCCACTATTGCTTTGAGAATTGTGAAACTTGCAATGAAAACAATTGTATTAGATGTCAGAGTGGCTATTATTTAGATAATAATTTTACTTGTATTTCATCTTGTGGGGATGGAATAGTTGCAGAAAATGAGGAATGTGAAATTATAAACAGTATAAACGGTTATGAATGTTAAAACTGTTAAATATAATGCTAAAGCGAATGTATAAATTGTATAAAAGGAATTTGTTTTACATGTGAAGAAATAGGGTGGGAAATTGATCTGGTTTCTCGAGAGTGCAAGCCTATTTGTGGAGATGGTTTAGTTGTTGGAAAAGAGTAATGCGATGATCGCAATGAAATTGACTGGGATGGATGTAGTTAATGTTAATATCTATGTTAATAATAATGCACAAAATGCTTTTAAGAATTTTGCTTAGAATGTAATTTTGAAGGTTGGTATTTATATGAAAAACGTTGCATAACTAATTGTGGAGATGGTGTTATAGCAGGAAATGAATAGTGTGATGATTAAAATACTATTCCATTTGATGGTTGCTATGATTGTTAATTGGAATGTTAAGTTTAATGCACAGATTGTAGACAAGGAGTATGTTATGAATGTGCAATTTAAGGTTGGGAAATAAAGAATTAATCCTGTCAACCAATTTGTGGTGATGGAATAGTTATAAAAGATTTAGAGGAATGTGATGACGGAAATATTATTCTATTTGATGGATGTTATGAATGCTAATTTGAATGTTCGAATGGTTGTCTCAAATGCCAATAAAAATAATGCGTAAAATGCCTCGATAATTTATATTAATTGGATGCCGAATCATAATAATGTGTTTAAGTTAATTTGAATCTCAATAATTAAGATATTGATTTGATGAACTAAAATATAATACATTATCAAAATTTAAGATGTGGAAAAAATAAGTAACTGATCGATAATATATGTGTAAGTTTATGCGGAAACGGGTTAATTGAAAATGAAGAATGCGATGATGGAAATTTTATTGGAGGGGATGGATGCTCCTCTTTTTGTCATGTAGAAGATTCATATTAATGTATAAATGAAAATGGCACATACAGTGTATGTACATTTATTTTGGCTCCAGAATTTAATTTGAATATCCTCTCTGATATATCGAATTCAACTCAAATTGTCGAATTAACTTTTAGTTAATAAGTTAAAGTTCTGGCAGAATTACCCATAGAAGAAATAATATAGTTTGTAATTACTCCTGAAACTAAACATGAATTAATTCTAAGAGCCTTTTAAAATATTACAATAAATCTAAAAAACCCAAAATATTAAGTCCTAATTGAATTTCATGAACCTGTATCAAATCCTGTTCTCTAAGTTTATGCAAATAAAAACATTATAATTAATTAATTTGATTTAAGTTTAGATATAAACGAAAAATACATTAATCTAGGCACACCTTATGTATTACCATAATCTACAAGATAATCATTAACTTCCATTATTTAATTCAACGGTGCCATGATGTATTCTATGGCAAGTATATCTAGTTTAGCTTTGATAACAGGAAACACAATTATTTTTTTTAATTTGTTGGATTTGTTATAGTCCTTATCTTATCTTAAATTTATGTTATACTAATTTCCTCCTCATTTAAGAAATTTTTTGAATACATACACCAAAGTCTCATTACAACCAATTTTTGATTATATTGGAGTAGATTCATATTTGATAAAGTTACAAGGCATGAGCACATCAAATTAAGTTAATCAAATACGAAATCAAGATCCTCAAAACATTCTAAACCAAAATTATATATTTAATGCAAAAGGTTGCTATTTTTCTGTTATAGCATCAATATTAACTTACATAATTTATTGTATTCTAATTTCTTAAAGAGTAGAAAGACTAATCATTAAACTCTCCAATAAATATCAAAACAATTTGAAAATGATATAAATTATTCGTTTGTTTTAAAAAAAAGTATAAAAGAAGTGTTTAATATCTAAAATTGAATATTTATCTGTTGGAGTTTTTAGGGTATACTATGCTATTTTACATTAATTTATGTTCAGTGTTTCATTATAATTTCCAAATTATAAATTTGATACTTCATTTGAAATTTTTAACAGCGTTAATGCTATTTGTGGATTATTATTTATTGTTATAGCTAATATCCAATTATTATCAATTACTTCATCAAAAATAAAAAATGAAAGTAAATGGAAGTATTTTTATTAAGAATCAAAAACTCACTTTTGGGCTCTATAATTAAAGTCATTTTAAATTTACAGAATCTTATTCTATATATTAATAATTGTAAAATTAATTGATTATCCAGAAGCATAATCTATTTTACTTTCTATACAATCATTTTTATTTTTAACTTACTTGATCAAGTTTAAACCATAGAAATGTGTGTTTGAAATGGTAAAATTAATATGTAGAGAGTTTCTCTTAATAATTATAATAGGGTCATTTCTAATTTATAGTTTTGAATTTAGTTAAGAGAGCTTAATACTTATTGGTTGGATTCATATAGGTTTATTTTGCACTATATTGGCTATTAATTTATTTTTGGATGTGCTTTAATAAATTTGGAAAACATACGATAATTATTGCTAAAAGAAGATAAAAAAAGAGAAAAATGAACAGATGAAAAAATGATATCCTAACCACTTATAAGCATTTTAAATAAAAGAGAATGATTATTAATAATGAAAATGATAAATTTATTATTTCAAATCTTCCTTTGCCAAAAAAGATTTAAAAATTTAAGCAGTAAATAGAATGATAAATAAGTGGTGAGAAAAAAAAAATTAATTTTCTATTTATCTCAAAAACATAAACTTTTCATAAAGAAATTTCTTTCTATCTTCATTAAATAATTTATATTTATTTCACCAAAACTGATATTTATTATTAATTTCTGTTCTTTAAATTCTATAATATAGAATGATATTAATTTTATTCTTTTTTTAATTTTATTTATTGTGAATAGGCTAATTTAACTACTCTAAACTTCATTATATTTAGAATAGCGTAAATTAAGTTCAGTAAATTCAACTACAATTTAATCAAATAAAAACAATTTTTTCCCTTTTAGTACAGATTATTTAAATAAATATAAATAAAAATAGATCTTAAATTACATTTTTATTTTTTAAATGTTAAGTTAATTAATGTAAGTAATTTAACTTTGCTCATCTAATTCATCTATAACGTTTAGAATTGCAATTAACTAATTTTTTTTTGATTATTTTATAATTTTCTGTTTGAAAATTTAGCCATTATGGTTGGGATTAATTTTAAAAGATTATGGTTGAGATTGATTCAAAATATAATTATCAGTCAAAATTCATAATATTGCATCTGTGCAAGAGATTAATATTATTATTATTAAATTTTTGATTTGGCTTATTAATGATATTAAATACTATAAAAATATATGCAAGTTGTAATATTGAAGACATAGAGTTTTAGTTCAAACTAAAAATTGTTAGAAACTCTTTGAATTGATTCGCGTTTTGGAATTTTTATGAGGATTAAAACTTTCTATTTGAATTATACAATAAGGAATATTAAGTAGCTGAAATATAGCAGAATTTCAAACTAATCATAACTCTAAAGATTATTTTTCTCAGCTAATATTTTAATAATTTTATTTAAAATGTAAAATGATTCAAATGAATAATTAATAAACTAATAGGAATATAAAGAGAACTAGCAACTAATCTAAGAATTATATTAAAATTGTTAGGTATATATAAAGTTAGATTTGCTAATTAGATTATGTTTGGAGAGAATAAGATAGATGATGCCTTAAAATTGATAAATTAAGCTTTGACGCTCAATCCTTAAGAAACTAAGGCTTTAGTATTGAGAGGTTACTTATTTACATTAAAACTTCAGGGGAATTATATTTGAAAAAAAGAATGAATGATCAGGCAATTGAAGATTTAACAAAAGCTATTGAATTAGGAGCAACAAATGAAGAAACTTTTTACCATAGAGGTAATGTATAGTATAAAATTTAGCTACGGGATTTTATAAGAAAAATAAGTTTACGGAAGCTTTAAATGATTGCGAAAGATGTATTCAAATTAATCCTAAATATGCTTTGGCTTACATGAGAATAGGTTAAAAAGATTTCTATAGTTAGGATGTGTGAAGAACTCAATTGGAAATAAAGATAATGCATTACAATATTATAATAAAGCTATTGAAATTGATGATAAGTGTATTTTGGCATATTGTAACAGGGGTATCATAATATTATGATGAATAGGAATTTTATTTAAAAATTAAGGAGAAAAAGACTAGGCGCTCTAAGATTATAACAAGGCTATTGAATTGGATTCATAAAATGCTAATGCATATATGCATAGAGGTTCCCAGATTTTTTAATTTAATAGGAAATTTTTTAGATGATATAGGAAAGGAAGAATAAGCACTTTTAGATTTTAATAGAGCAATAGAATTAGATCCTTATAATGCTTGCATTTATAATAACAGAGGTGTGTAAAAATACTAAATAAAATAGGGTTTCTATATTCTAAGGTTGGTAAGACCGATTAAGCACTTCTAGATTTTAATAAGGCAATTGAACTAGATCCTAATGATTCTAATTCTTATTACAATAGAGGTAATAATTATATTATTTTAATAGGATATCTTTTTGAAGATATTGGTAATGAACAATAAGCGCTCCTAGAATATAAAAAGGCAATTGATTTAGATCCAAATTATTCTAAAGCATATAATAATATAGGTATTTAAATTATCATAACAGTTAGGCCTTCTATATTACAAATTCGGAAACAAAGACATGGCACTTATAAATTATAACAAGGCAATCGAATTAGATCCTCATGATGCTTATACTTATAATAACAGAGGTAATATAATATAAAATGGATAGGAATGTTATATTAGAATTTGGGAAATAAATTAGAGGCTCTTGTAGATTATAACAAAGCCATAGAATTAGATCCTAATATTGCTTAAATTTATAGTTCAAGAGGTAGAAAGGTTGTTATATATCATAGCATTATTGCATTAAAGTTTAAGAAATAAAGATTAAGCAATAATCGATCATAACAAGGCAATTGAATTGGATCCTAAAAATGCTAAAAATTATAATAACAGAGGTAATAGAAATTTTTATTAAATAGGAATATTATATTAAAGTATGAGGAAATTGGATCAAGCATTAAAAGATTATAATAAGGCGATTGAGTTGGACTCTAAAGATGCTAAAAATTTTAACAACAGAGGTAATATTAATTGTAATTGAAATAAGGAAATCTATATAAAGAAAATAACTAATATGACTAAGCTCTTGAAGATTTTCTTTAAGCACTTAAATTATAACCAGATAATCCTCTTATAATAGCCAATTTAGGTGATCTTTATTATTTTAGGTTAAATTATGATCTCTCATTGAATTATTATACACAAGCGTTTGCATTATTAGACTAAATCACTCCTGAAAAGCAAGAAAAATGGAATTTATCAGAGGCAAATATCAAATTTATAAAATAAAAGATTACTTTGTTAAAAGAAATTTAAACTGATATCAATATTTTAAGATAAGAATTTTTAACATTGCCAACTCAACTTGAATCAAAAAACTAAACTTTAGTTGATGTTAAAGATAAATTTAATCTTGTAGAAAGAAAATTAACAGTATAATTGATGACATAAACAGATTCAGAATAGCCATAAGAAAAACAATAAGAGTTAGACTTATTATAATTAACTAAAGAAGATTTGAAATTGATTAAATAATAATTAATCCAATTATAATAAACAGTCGCTTAATAGAACGAAAGAATAACTAATTTAGAAGATGATAATAAACAGTTGAAATAATAGGATGGATTTCAAATATAAGAATCTATGAAATTACTTTAATTATCAGAAAATAAACATTAATTTATTTATTACAAAGCAATATTTTGGAAATTATATTATTACTTATAGGCAATGCAGCAAATCTCTTCAGAGTTATATTAAATTAATAGAGATGCTATGATTGAAAGTAATTCAGAAAAAGTCTTAGATATAGTACAGAAGGTTTTTAATGTTGGATCAAAGGTTGCAGAATTTATTCCAGTAGCAGGGGAGGTATTTAATGTTATAAATGATGCACTCGATTATGCAATCGAATCTAAAAAGGAAAATAAATTTAAGGTTAGACTGAATAAATTAAATAATATCTTAAAATGTTTTAATATCATAAGTCCTTCAGAATTAGAAAATGAAGTCAAAATAGCATCAATTTAACTTGCTAAGCAATAATAAAAAGAACTTTGTTAATAAAATAATTAATAATTCAATTAATTTGTAGGTCAATTAAATAAAATAGAAAATAAATAGGATGAATAAAATAAATATTGGGAAAATGGAACAAATGATGCTTTAGTCATTTTAAAGTATTTAGAGGATAAATCATCTTCTATAATAGAAAATTCTGATAAAAAATTGAGAGATATTTTTGTTGATGTTGTGGAGATGAATAATAATCAATCAAATTAAACTTTAAAACAACAATAAGTAATGACAATTTAAAAAGTTTAAATCGTATCAAATCCTAATTCATTATGTTCACGTATTTGCTTAATTTCATGATACTAAATAAAATTTAAATTAATAAATTTAAACCAAACTTTAAAAATTAGTAATTTTAATTTCTTTATTTTCTTTAATGTTAAATCCATCTTGTTATGCTTTTGCCTTCTAAGGTTGTATAATTTTTGGCTAAAAATCAAATAAAACCAAAAGTTCTAATTTTATTTATACAACTCCCTTAAATTCTTGTATTAAAACTATTTAAGGAGTCATAACAAAGATTATTCCAATAGAAAAATTTAAGTCTTCGCTATATCTCCAGATCAATAATAAATTGTCATTATCTTAATTTGAAGGAGAAATGACAACTGTA
>CAJJDN010000076.1:68128-115929 GCA_905182985.1 Paramecium sonneborni
AATTAGTAATTTTAATTTCTTTATTTTCTTTAATGTTAAATCCATCTTGTTATGCTTTTGCCTTCTAAGGTTGTATAATTTTTGGCTAAAAATCAAATAAAACCAAAAGTTCTAATTTTATTTATACAACTCCCTTAAATTCTTGTATTAAAACTATTTAAGGAGTCATAACAAAGATTATTCCAATAGAAAAATTTAAGTCTTCGCTATATCTCCAGATCAATAATAAATTGTCATTATCTTAATTTGAAGGAGAAATGACAACTGTACGTTGCTGTTTAAAACAAAGAGACTAATTTTTATCACCGAAGATGTTTAGAGAAGCTGAAGAGTTTGCTGAATAAGAGAAATTAATTCAATTGATGCCAAGAACTCTATAGAAAGTTTAATTTGTTTAATGTAAAATTATAATCATATGGCTAAAAAATTATCTGATAATGATAAAGATACTATTTAAGGACGCATTTAAGAATAGCTAACTTTGATTAGATAAAGTGCTGCTCAAGATGAAATAGCTTGTTATAAAGAACCTTGAGTTTTTAATAATAATACCTGTGGAACTCAAACCTGCACATCATATCACAACGAATCAAATGTAATTCTATTTAAACATTTGATAAAAAACTATCACAGTCTGTGTACCTGATGGAAAAGGTGCATGTATTTAAGGAGGTGCTTCATCTCTCTCATCAAGCCTACGCTTTGAAATGAGTGGCAGAACTCATTCATGGAATCCATCTAAAAGTAAATGCGAAAAATGTGCTAAAACGAATACTAACATTAATTCTACATAAAATTCAGAGGAAGGTGAGGAAGAAGAAGATACAACATATGCCATCTCTTTGACAACAACATTCCTTGTCATATTTGTTTCATATCATTTTGAGAATCTTAAGTTTTTATTGATTAAATATAGTATACAATATAGTGTCATTTTTTTTTATTATCTTATTCTTTTTTACTCTTAAACAATTAAGACATAACAATTTATAAATTAGAATAAAATTAAACATATTTAACTTATTACTTATTATAATTATACAAGATTAATTTGTTTTTGGTGTTATTTAATAAAGTTATTGAATAAGAAGATAAGCATGAAAAAAATTTATTTTTATAATAAAACTACTTTAAATCCATATTTGGGATGGAATTGAATTAAATGTAGAGAAAAAAATTAATGATTCATTTATGGAAATAAGAAAAGTATCTAAACATTTAGGAAAAGTAAAAATTTTTTGTTTATTTATTTCCTAACAAATTTTTTATTTCACGATTATACTTTAAAACCGATAGAACATAAAATTTATCATAGTTGTAACAAGTTATTCAAAGAAATAAAAGAGAGCAGAAAAATTAACTATTCAAAATAAGGAGAAAAAAAGGAGAAAAGAAAATATTTAAGGAAGAGATGAAATAGACAAGACAGGAAACGTAGTAGAATAAGAACAAAAATAAACATCAAATGTCATTTGCAAGTAATCCCGTAGGAATCAAATAAAAGAATTCTCCATTGAAAGAGAGTAAAATAAACCAGATTGTATTTGAAAGATACTCCAGACTTCCTTTCTAGTAATGTCATCATCTAAGTGGTATTGAAGATGTCCTTAACAAAATATAATACTACAAAATTTTTCAAACTGAAATAAAATGAGGTCAAAGAATCTCTGTTTTACTTGTTTTGAAAATGGTAGTCTATATATGCTAATCTCAATAAATTTAAGAAGAGACTCGAATCTTGCTAAAGTGATCTAATATTTTGTATAGAAGTTTGCCTTGAAGTTTCTTGGCAATCAAAAAATTATATATCAATTATAAATTTAATATATTAAAAAAATTCACAGAATCTATCATCATCAATGATAACAATATTCTCTTGAAATATTCAAGTCCAAATAATATTTAACTATATAAAAAACCGCATAATATCGAAAATGATTTGATTAAAAGATGAAAATCTCGAAATAGTTCAGCAAATAGTGAATAATTGACTCAAACACAAATCTGGCCAATATAGTTATAATAAATAAATTATACCATTAATAGTTAAAATTTATTTAACTTATTTATTTATATGGAGTTAAATAATTTTAATTTTTCTTCAAGTTAAATAATCAATAATTAAAAGCTTAAAATTTAAGCAGTTTTTAATAAAAAAACTATGATTTTACTTTTTTTTATGAATTGTAGTNTTTAACTTATTACTTATTATAATTATACAAGATTAATTTGTTTTTGGTGTTATTTAATAAAGTTATTGAATAAGAAGATAAGCATGAAAAAAATTTATTTTTATAATAAAACTACTTTAAATCCATATTTGGGATGGAATTGAATTAAATGTAGAGAAAAAAATTAATGATTCATTTATGGAAATAAGAAAAGTATCTAAACATTTAGGAAAAGTAAAAATTTTTTGTTTATTTATTTCCTAACAAATTTTTTATTTCACGATTATACTTTAAAACCGATAGAACATAAAATTTATCATAGTTGTAACAAGTTATTCAAAGAAATAAAAGAGAGCAGAAAAATTAACTATTCAAAATAAGGAGAAAAAAAGGAGAAAAGAAAATATTTAAGGAAGAGATGAAATAGACAAGACAGGAAACGTAGTAGAATAAGAACAAAAATAAACATCAAATGTCATTTGCAAGTAATCCCGTAGGAATCAAATAAAAGAATTCTCCATTGAAAGAGAGTAAAATAAACCAGATTGTATTTGAAAGATACTCCAGACTTCCTTTCTAGTAATGTCATCATCTAAGTGGTATTGAAGATGTCCTTAACAAAATATAATACTACAAAATTTTTCAAACTGAAATAAAATGAGGTCAAAGAATCTCTGTTTTACTTGTTTTGAAAATGGTAGTCTATATATGCTAATCTCAATAAATTTAAGAAGAGACTCGAATCTTGCTAAAGTGATCTAATATTTTGTATAGAAGTTTGCCTTGAAGTTTCTTGGCAATCAAAAAATTATATATCAATTATAAATTTAATATATTAAAAAAATTCACAGAATCTATCATCATCAATGATAACAATATTCTCTTGAAATATTCAAGTCCAAATAATATTTAACTATATAAAAAACCGCATAATATCGAAAATGATTTGATTAAAAGATGAAAATCTCGAAATAGTTCAGCAAATAGTGAATAATTGACTCAAACACAAATCTGGCCAATATAGTTATAATAAATAAATTATACCATTAATAGTTAAAATTTATTTAACTTATTTATTTATATGGAGTTAAATAATTTTAATTTTTCTTCAAGTTAAATAATCAATAATTAAAAGCTTAAAATTTAAGCAGTTTTTAATAAAAAAACTATGATTTTACTTTTTTTTATGAATTGTAGTTGATTATATATATTTTTGCTGATTTTAATAAAGTAGTAGAGTTAAATTATTTTAATCTTAGTTTAAAGGCTTGATTCAATAATCTTTATGTCTTATTCATATTTTTAACTTCCTCCTATCAAACATATTTAAACTTAGAAAAACACTCAATTATGAGATATGTTTTAGTTTAAAGCTTGTTGCTTTTTAGAGGAAACCCCTATTGATTCTCAAATTAATTCAATATCATTTATTTTAAATAAAATTGAGCAGACTTTGATGCTTCTAAATTTTTTTGACTCATTGCTTTTTATGATTTTTGTTAAGTAAGAAAATAAGCAAATAGTAGATATGTACAAAATTATTGTGAATTTTTATACTTTGAGTCTATGTTAAGCACAAACAACAATCAATTGTCTTTTGATTTTGCCTTATCTAAAGAATTTATTAAAGGTTTGACGAATACAGGATTTGGAGTTTGGATGAATTATTAGCCATTGAATTACAAAGTAGAATAATGTATAAAAATATTTGAATTTTATTTTAGACAATAGGGTCTCTTAAAACATCAGTTTTTTAAATAAATAAATTCTTATAGAAGGAGGACAATTTATATATTCAATAGAACAAAGTCATGATAACTATAAGTGGTTAGTAGTTTCTGCTGATATTGATTCAAATAAATAAAAAATTAGTCACAAAGTTTTTTACTCTTTTAAAACTTTAAGTAACACTTTGTCATTCGAATTTGATAATTTTTTATATGAAGGATAATGGATAATGTTTTATTGTTATTTTAACAATATATTAAGATAAACTCAAATTGGATTTTACAATATTTAAGAGAGTTTATCTATTTAAGTTGTAAATGATTTACCTGAATATGTATAAAAAATAAAACATAATTTGGGAAATATTTATTCATACAAAAATTAGGACGAAAATTTAATATTATTAAATCAATTCTAGGGACTTCTAACCAGCGTTTTTTCAGGTGGTTAGGAGAATGTGTTCTTAGATTTAGATTCATGTTTATAAGAATTTTTTAGTTATCCTAAATGTTTAGAGGTAAATTATAGGATTGGTGAAAAAACTTAAAATTAAGAAATGGATGGAAGTTAATATCTTAAAATTGAATCTTAGAATTTTGAAAGCCCAAGATATGTTTTGAAAGGATGGATTATGTTAAAATAATCAATTAAGACTTTTTAAGAGACTACAATATTTAGAATAACTATTAATTAAGATTATACTGATGATTTTAAAATAGGAGATAGAGATCTATTATTAAAATATTATTAAAGTAGTATACCTCCCAAGAATGGATTTTAAATATCAACTTACTCATATGAATTTCCTATAAAAAAGAGATACAAGACAAATGAAGATGATCAAATTAATTAATTTGGTAACGAATATTAAGAGTTGTTAATACTATGGCATTATTTTTAATTTGAAATAGGAACAAAAAATAATAATGAATAGCCAATATTGTCTATCTTTTTTCCTTCGATTGATTAAGTTCGCTATTTTACATGGAATAAAACTATACGTCATTTCTCTGGTACTAAATTTTATGTTTTTTTTGGAGGTGATGATTATACTATAAATTATTTAAGAGGATCTATAAGGGATATTGAATTTTAACAATTATGCAAACCATAAATTATTGAATATAAACCTTCATGTCATTATTCTTGTTTAACATGTGATGGACCAACAAAATATAATTGCCTAACTTGCCCATATCAAAGTTTTAGATAACTTTCAAAAAAAGAGAAAACTTGTACTTGTTAATAAAAATTTGTTGATAAAGTAGATGTTTAAGAATGTTAATCAGTAATTTAAGCATTTCCTCAGATATAGATTTAAGAAATAGAACTAAATTGTTAGCTATAAGGTTATAGCAATTGTAATTAAGATAATATCGAATGTAATTTTGGATATTTCGAATATTAAAATATGTGTGTTTAATGGTATTATATATTTAGTATTAAAGCCCTTATTACTATGAAGTGTATTCTGGTACTTAAATATCTTGTTTGGATTGCTTCATATCACCAAAATAATTTAAAATTACATTAACTTGTAAGATGAAAGCACAAACTTATTACTTAAATTCAGACTACTTATATTAAGTTCAATAAAGAGTATAAAATGATTATCTATTCTATGAAATTTAAACAAATATAGAAGGAACTCATGAACTTAAATTGTGTCAAGGTTGTGTTAGTTAAGAAAAATGTAAGAGTGGATTCTATTTAGAAAATACAGAATGTAGGTCTTGCTTATATGGATGTTAGACTTGTTAAAATTCATTTGAATGTGAAGCTTGCTTTTCCAATTTTTATCTAAGTAAGGAAAAATTGTGCATTTAATGTTAAGATTGTTTAAATTGCTACTATTTGTAAGATGGAATATGTTATTGTGTCAGCTGTTTAGAAAATTCAATAATAATTAATAATAAATGTATATCTTGTGGGGATTATTGTTAGGAGTGCGATGGATCAAGATTTTGTCATTATTGTATAGGGTCACCTTAGTAATATTATTTATCTATGGATGGAAAGAATTGTGCTTAATGTAATATTGAAAATTGTATTTACTGTTTTGATTACATTCTTAGTGGTGATCTATTACAAACAAATTTAGATATCAATTTTAAAGTGATAGATAGCAATTTTCAATAAATAAATGTAGGTTGTGCACTTTGTAAAGAGAATCACCATTACAATTTTAACAATTAAAAATGTGAATTAAAATTTATAGATGATGATTGTTAATTTGCCATTATCTAAAATGAAAATTAAAAAAGGACCTGTCTAATCAGCATAATTAATGATGATGCTATTTAAGTATCTAATTGCTTAATGATATCTAAATGTATTTCATGTATTCACAATTATACAGAAAACGAATCATTTTGCATAATATGTGAAGATGGATATTATTCAGCAGTCCTTACTGGTAAATGTATTTAATGTGGTCAAATTTGTAAGACTTGCATTTAATAAAATAAAAAATACAGAGATTATTGGAAATGGAGTATAAAAGCTTTTTATAAATTTGTTATTAATCCTAATAATGACCATCCATTTGAAAATTATGCAACAACCTATTCTGATACAGATTTGAATTTAGTATGCACATCATGTCATTATGGATATATTTTATATGATTAATAATGCATACAGGGTTGTGATTAAACTTGTAATATATGTGAAATTATTGATGGAAAAGCTATGTGCATTTAATGTTTGGAAACTATTTCTGGTTTTATTAAAAGTTCAAATAACAATCGAAGCTGTATGCAATGTCCTTCTAATTGTAAAGCCTGTATAGATAGAAGTGAATCAGAAATATACGAAGTTAACCCTTATTTTATTTTAACTGATTAAAATAAATTTTAGACTCGAATATGTTATGAAAAATCATAAGCTAACAATACATAAGAAAAATTTTATTATGATTCATTTACATAAACAGTAGTTGTTTGTAACAAATATGATTCATGTTACAATAAAATTATTATTCTTTAAAACCTTTACTGTGATGCTTCAACTTATTTAGAATAGTAATAAGAATCAAATGATCAATATTTTGAGAGCAAAAATGTTATAATATCAGACTTTTCTGGTTATGGATATTTTGATTAGTTAGAGAAATCTTAATTTTTTGATTATTTAAATGAAATTTCAGCAAGACACATTTAATTCGAATATACCTTGATCTAAGGTCCAAATTAACCATGTCTATTAAAAAATAAATAGATTTTTTCTACCCTAGCTTAATACGTATTTTCCATATAATAAATTGATATTAAATTTAAAGGAAGATTATTATAGTCAACCCATTCAATAACTTTAACTATCATTTCTTAATTAAAAATTAGTAACTTTACAACCATAAGTTTTGAAAATATCAATTTTTATTTTGGAGACAATCAAAAAAATTCTTTAATTATTAATTCTGCTATTTATATTAATAATTTAAATAGCAAGACAACTTTAAACCTAACAGACTGTAAATTTGAAAGTGATAGTGCTATAACAACTGGTTAATTCTTTAAAATTGAGTCAAATATCCCTTATTCCCTATAAATAACAAACTTTGTAATTACTAATATTAATATGTATTAATCTGATATTTTTACTTTTATATCCTCTAACAAACCTTCTTAAAATTACGTTAAAATATCAAATATGATAATCAGAAATTCCATTTTTACTAATTCTACATTATTTAAATTCGAAGCGAAAATTAATTATCTTCAATATTAATCCAGATTAATAAATATTAGTATTATTGATACTACATTTATTTTCTCTAACTTCTTCATTTGTAATGGTTTATTGAATTATACAATAGGAACTTTACAAATTCATTCAATGTCTTTGTACAACACTAAAATTTTGCATAATTCAAGCATTTTTTTTATACCAAATATTGAATCAGCAATTATTACCTCGTTTAGTTTAATAGATTCTCAACTTAAAGATAATTCATTAATTTATTCAAGTAATGTGATAAATTTATAAGATTGTATTATAAATCAAACACTTATAGAATCAAGTAGTTTAATAAATAATAAAGTTGATTACACAAAATCTAAAGTAGCTTTAAATTATTCATAGACGATTTTACTGAAGAACTTATAAGTTTTAAATTGTAATTATAATAACAAATAGCAAATCATAAGCATTCTAAAATATGATGAAATAGATAAATTAATATTTAATTTGACTAATTTCAAAATGTAAAATTGTATATCTAATACAAAGCTATAAAATACTTAGGTTTCTTTTGATTAAGTAATGATATATATTGAATGTCAACTTTGTAATTTATAAAATGTATAAATATAGAGAGGATATGGATTCCCTGAAATGACTATAATTAATTCAAATACTCTAGAAATAAGAAATTTTTAATTCTCTTAGGATCAAAGATATTTTTCAAATGTTTTACATTCAACTATAGATTGTGTATCAAAATTTGCTATTTTGGAACTATATTTCTTTTTGTATGTTGGTTAATATAAAAGTATTGTTATTGATAATTTAAATGTTTCAAACTGTTTAAGTTTCAATACTCCGTTGGTTATTTTAAAAGGTTATGATTTAATGCAGAGTCTTGTGGAAGAAAAAATATATATTCTAGATTCTTAATTTAGTTCAAATTTACTAATAATCTCAACAAGGAATAAAAATACTGCTATAGTTTCCATAGAATCAAAATAAAAAGGACTTATAACCATATTTAATACAATTTTTTCATATAACCATCTAAATCAATATAATTAAACCTTGTCTTAGATTTCTTCCACTACATTATTATTGTCTTTAAAGTATGGAAATGTTAGTCTATTGAATTGTTAGTTTTATTAAAACTTGGTAACAAACTCAACTGATTCAATCTTATATATTGATTCAGAATAACTATATATTAAGGATTCCAATTTTAAATACAACAACATTATAAATTACACTTTATTGAGTAGATATACATTATTATCAAGTACTTAAAATATAACTTTAATTAACTTTTAATTCATATTTTCAATTAAATCAAGCAGTGGGAATGGTATGATAATATCTAATTTAATAGTAATTGAAAATGTAAAAATAGATTCCTCTAATTCTATTTTTGGAGGTGGCTTTTATATAATTACAACTGGTATTAGCATTATTAATATTACTAATTCAGAATTTTCAAATACTAAAACCACTCTATCCTACTTATATTTTTCTAAAGGTGGTTGTTTTTATATTGATGCTGGTTCATCTGAATTAACTCTAAACATTAAGAATGTTACATTTAATACATCATTTAGTAGATATGATGGTGGTGCAATTTATATAATTCCATCAGAAATTTCTAATAAAATTGAATTTGATTAGTTGATTGTTTAGGATTGCTTTTCAATTTATAATTAATTTTTTTCATATGTTCTTTCCAAAAAAGAAACTGTCTTATCTTAGATTATTTTTAAAAATATTATTTTCTATTCAACTTAAGAAGGACTGGAAAATTATTATTCATATTTAGATGGTATAACTGAAGATGATGTTTAAAACATTATTAAGTCAAATCCATTAGTTTTTATTTAATATGGAAACTTTAGTATATATAATTGTACTTTTCAATCAATTTATATGTAATTTTTACTTAAAATTGCACACGCATTAAATTTATTTATATTTTATTTTGTTATTAAAAACAAAGTAATTAATTATATTTGAATGTTTGAAATAAGAATCAACAGTATAAGCTTAGCACATTTTATTATCAAATATAAAGATTATCAATTGTACAATAGGATTTTCACCTCTAATTCAATTAAACTTAAGATAATGTAATTATATGATAAATATTCGTAGTATATGCTGGTAATTTATAAATATTTGATCTTTAAATAACTTAAGTTTATCAATAAATAAAGACTGAAAAAAGAGAGTGTTTAGCAGTTTCTACAACATTTCTGTTTTAGTTAGATTGTCCTCTTAAAATAACTTAAATGAATGTTTAAATTATAGAACATATTGATAATTAATCAAAATTAAATCAACTAATTTGTAATCAGTTTAAAATTTTTAAAGATTTATAGTATACTTTTAGTTTAATTGAAATAGAACAAATTAATGTTGGACAAAAATTAACAATAGAAAAAATGTATATTTAAAATATTCAATGTATCAAATGTTAATTTGGTTTGATAAGTATTGCTGATGTTGAATAATAAAATGAATAAAACATTAAAATAACTTAAATATTGATTTAAAATAGCAATTGTGGTAGGACTGGTTGTCTTTCAGTTATTAAAAATAGAAATGAGTTAAATATTCAAGATCTTACTTAAAATTATAGAAGATTGTAATAACACAATTATGAAAATCTTTTAAATAGCATCAATAATTAAATGATTATAGAAGAAAGTAAATTTATAAATAACACTGCATTGTATGGTGGTTCGCTTTTAGTAATTAGGATTAATACTATAATAAGGGGTTGCATTTTTTAAAATAATTTTGCAGATATTGGAGGTGCAATTTATTATGAATCTGAAAAAGAAGAAATATAAATTTTAAATTCTAAAATAATTGAAAATAATGCAAAGATTGCAGGAGGTTTATATTTAAGTTCTTAATCACTTCAATTAACTAAGTAATTAGATTTATAATTGGATTATAATAATTCAACCTTATATGGATCAAATGTATTGGAAAAACCAAGATCATTAACATTATTAATTTATGAAGGTTTAACATTAATGGAGAAGAAAAAAATAAAAAATCATATTAATGAAATTGTTGAACAAATTATTATTAACCCTTATAAGATTTTTGGTTCCTCTTCTGAATATTCATAATTAATATTGCCTTCTGGAATAAGAATAAAGAATTATAGGTATTTTGATCCAATAAAATCTGAATTTATTCCTTATAATTTTAAATTCAGAATTATTGCTTTAGATAATTTTTAAGAATAAATTATGGGTTTGTCAGGTTCTTAGTGTACTTTATAACCATATGGTTATAATTTAAGTTCTTAAAAAGAGGAATAGGATGTTTAATTTAGTTTATCTTAATATGATGTCATATTTGATGATTAAACAGGTGATTATAATTTAGATAATCTAATAATATACTTCAATCCTACTTATGATCAAGATATTGTACTAAGATTATAAATATAATGTAATAGTGTTTCTGTACCTTTATATTAAAATAATCCACCTTTTTAAATTTATGATTATGTTACAAATTATAAATTATAAGTTGATATTCGAACATTTCCTTGTTAATTAGGTGAGTTTTTAAATTAAACTTCTGGAGGATGTGTTCTTTGTGATAAATTTTAAAATTAATACTAAGTATCTAAGACAGCTTAAAATTGTAGTTATAAAGATGATAAAAAAATAAAATCAGTAGAATCAAGCATGATTGAATTAAGAGAGTATTATTGGAGAGCTTATTATTATAGTGAAAGAATTGAATATTGTTATCATTTAATAGAGAATTGCAAAGGTGGTTGGAGATCAGGAGATGATTCATGTATATTAGGACACATAGGAGCATTATGTGAATAGTGTGATTTATATAATTCTAGAGGAAGTGGATCTTATTGTGTAACTTCAGCTTATTAATGTGGAAGTTGTCATGAAATAGCTTATTATGTTATTACAATAATATTTGTGAGTATTTGGACTTTGATTTCAACTTTGATGTCAGTAAGTAGCACAAAAATAATAATTGAAGAATTTATTAAAGGAATGAGTTTAAAGGCTTTTGGAATAAGATTAGCAATAAAAGAAGCTCAAACTGCTATTCTTATTAAAATATTTACAAATTATCTTTAAATTATATCAACCATTTCTACATTTTAATTGTAAATTCCAGTAGGATTAACCTCAGTAATCAAAAATGTTGGTAATCCTATTGAGTCACTTGCTTATTCTCTAGATTGCTTCTTAGTTAACATAACAGATATTTAAATAATATACTTTCGAATAATTTGGTGCTTAATTATTACTTCTTCTTATTTAATTGTTATTTTTAGTTTTATTGCAATCACAATAGTTACTAAACTGATAAAATTCAACTTTTCTTTTATTTCTACATCTTTAATATATTTATTCATATTTTTATAACCAAATTTAATTGGAATTACAATATCATTATTATCTTCCAGAATCATTTCAGATGAATAATGGATTTAAGGAAATGTTGCTTATAGATATGATACTATATAACATTCTAAATGGGCTATCACTTTTTGTTTACCTTTACTTATAACTTTTGGTTTCGTACTTCCTGCCTTTTTATGGTATGGACTTTATAAAAATAAAGATCATCTAGATTTTTCATTAGTTAGAAAAAGATGGGGATATTTGTATAATGAATATAGGATTCATGTCTATTTCTGGGAAACATTCAAGATAATGTAAAAAGAAATTATTATTATTGTTTTGGCTTATTATGATGATCTTGTCCCTATTAAAGCATCTTTAATATTTCTAGTTTTATTTGGCTATAGTTTTATAGCAATTAAATAAAAACCATATATGACTGGATAATTAAATTTAATTGACACATAATCAACAGTTATTTGTGCTATATCAATTATTTTGGCTAGTTCAATATATACAGCAAAATAATAATAGTTGAATGAAATTATATGGCCCTTTTATATAATAATTACCCTCCTTAATACTTACTATATGCTTAGAATGATTATATTAATTCTATTTGCATATTTCCACAAACTTCATGATAAAATAGACATTTTAAAAGAATTTATATCAAAATAATTGCCTATTGTTCAATCTAATCCTTCTTTCAAAAAATTATTTGACACTCACAAAAATTAATAACTCAGAATTAAACAAAATTTTGCCAAGTTGAGAGACTACCTAATACCTTAGGCTCATTTAATGATAGAATTTAAAAAGTAAAATTCAATAATATTTATTTAGATTAAAATTAATACAACCATCTTCAACAAATAATTTTATAAAAACTTATGTTAAACAGAAAAGTGAAACTCAATAATAATTTTCTGCTGAAATCTCTCATGCGAATAGTCCTAATCATTTAAATATTCTATAACAGAGTCATGCCAAAAAAAATGAATTTTCATTTCCAAATTCAAAAAGAGAATAATAATCATTTTTTATTTCGTTCCAAAAAGATAATAAGAAACAACGCTAAAACGCTGAAAATCGAAAAGGAAAAAATGTTTGATTTAACGAATTTCAAAAATATTTCATTCATATTTTAAAATTTTATTAATTCTTAATTGAAAAATGTACATTATTATCTCCTAATTGAAGTTATTATATTATCTATACTTCTCCTAAAATTTAAATGAATTCCTTATAAAATCTGTTCAATATTTGATTAAGCCATTTTAAGGTAAACTTTTATTTTAATTATTATCTCTAATTATATATATATTATATAATTAATTCTAATTAAATGTACTTAAAGTAAAATTTTTATGGAATTTTATACGAATCAAAAGGAGTTCCATGGCTATCTATTTCTATAAATGCTTATCTTTAGATTTTTTATTGTCTATTACTTTTGATTGTTTTTAATAAACTTAAAACTTATCTATTCCGATAATTTTTTTCAATATTTTTTTTCTGATTCGACTTTAATAAGAATTTTTATTAACAAATTCAAATTCTTTATTTATTGATTATTTTAAGTTTTCGAAAATTATATCATATTAGATTAATATCAGATATTTGATTTTATCTTTTTTTTACAATTTTTTCAACATATCCTAATTCATAGTGCCTTAATTATCAATAAATTCTAATTTTTAAGAAATTAATAAAAGTGTTAAAAAATTAAGTTAATAAAGAAAAATATATAATTTCAAAATTAAAGAGGAGACTTTATAAATATAATTATATCTAACTTAAATAATGATTTTGATAATAGATAAAAAACTAGAAATCTATCTAAAAATATAATTTCAATTTATCAAATTTCTCTAACAAATAGCTAAAGTTTATTATTAATATAGCTTTTTTCCAATTTAATTTATTTTAATAATTATTTCTATTTGTAATTTTGAACTATTTTTATTACATGCTCTATTAGGTCAATTATTAGAGTAATGGACAATAGAGCAACAAATGAATAGATATGGATCCATCCAAATAATAAAAATTAATCATCGTCTAATACCATGCTATAAACCAGAAATGATCCTGTTATTAACATTAAAAAAAGCTCTTTGAAGATTTACTTAAAAAATTCATATTTTGATTTCAATGGTTTAAATTTGATTATGAATATTAGGAAATAAAATGATAACATTGATAATAATATTGATTAAACTTCTGGATAATTCATAAACTCTACGATAATTGTAATATAAAATTAAATTCTTAGAATTTAAAAAGACTTAAAATTTGTTCCCCAAAACCTACCTTAAATTCCTTAATAAAAGTATCTCCATTTATTTTTATTTTTAATTGAACTTGAAGTAATCGCAATTAATTTAAATGATATAGTGATAATCAAAATTAAAGCTAAAATGGCATTTGCAGAATTGATTATATTAAAAAAGGTATTAAACTGATAATTAGGGAACTAAAGTAAAGCACTAAAGGTAAGTTAATGAATTATCGAATAATATGCTTAAAAAATTATTTCCCGAAAGAATAATAATTTTAATTTTAGACAAGTCAAAAAGAAGTATTTTTAAAAGATCCTTAAACG
The DNA here is from genome assembly GCA_905182985.1 of Paramecium sonneborni. NCBI lineage: Eukaryota > Ciliophora > Oligohymenophorea > Peniculida > Parameciidae > Paramecium > Paramecium sonneborni. The sequence continues at coordinate 82,714 of CAJJDN010000076.1, forward strand.
TTTTAATGAATTGAAATTGTGGAAATATTATGAAAATTTTCTTCCAAGAAAATAATGAATCAATTATGATGAAATAATGCAACAAATGATATAAGTAGCAATAGAAGTTAAAATAGAAAAATAACAACTTTTAGCATTAATTAAAAAAAAACAATTTAAAGGATCTTATTCTTTGCTTAGAGTTGATTATTTGGTTTGAAATGGGAATATACCACCATTTAATTTAGATAATTATTGATCTACTTCAAAATAGTCAAAAATAGGTTTCAGAGAAATTTTTGTGAAAGTATTTAAAAACTGTTTCAAATGAGGGGGAAACGTGTATTTCATATATCTGATATAAGATAATGATTATAATAATTCTAGTAAATTAAAAAAGAGAACTGTGTTGCCTGTAAGAACAACTAAAGCTGAGATTGAAATCATTGAATAAATGAGGGCTTCATTCATTTAAACAATTTATTTTAATTATTATTAGGTTTATCCTGATAATATAAAAGGATTTCCTAGGTTTATTTCCTTTTTGAGTTTTTTTAATTCTAAATTATACTCATTAAAAATAATAGATCTATCAATTTCAATTCTTAATTAAGGATTTTTGATAGATTGTTAAAAATAAATAATAAATTAAAAGGTAGAATTGTTTAAATTTTAATTTAAATTCTATAAAATTCTAATTTCCATTTTATATTAAGTTTAAGGTGAGATGATATAGTTGAAGATATTTTCAATTGATAAGGATTTCTAGAGTTAAACTGATTAGGTAAAGCTTAATTAAATAATTTATGTTTAACTTTTTTTGTCAGATTGATTAATTAATTTAAAATCAGGAGAATCAAGTAATATACAAATACTGTAAGAATTTTCTGTATTTTAACAATGAAAATCTTCTTCTAAACCACAAAAGAATGAACAACCATCCATAGGATTATTATTTCCATCATCGCATTCTTCATAATTACTATTTAGTTTACCATCACCACATAAATCAATACAAATTCCATTAATAAATTATTAATTTTGAAGACAATAAATTTCAATAATTTATGGTTCAATAAGTTCTTCAATTTTATCACACTATAATGTATAATTATTTAAAGAAAATCCTTCATCACATTCTAAACAAGTGTATCCTTTTTCACAAGTCTTACAACCATGTTAACATTAATATTAACATTTAAAACAACCATCATAAGGTTAATCATTGCCATCGTCACAATCTTCAAAATATTTAGAAACTAATGAATCCCCACATATTGGAACACATTTATCATCAGTAACATACAAGGCTTCCTCACAAATTTCACATATATTATATTTGCTACAAATTAGACAATAATCTAAACATTTAATAATACAGTCTAAACAAGTTATATCAGAGAGATCATCACATTGTTCAATTGAATATATAGCTACTTTGTTATCACCACATATTTAATAGCATTGATAATCAATTAAACTCCATCCTTAAATACATTAAAAGCAAACACCTTTTTGACAATATAAACATTCTAATTAACAACTATTTTGGCATCTAAAACAACCATCAAATTAAAAATTATTATTATCATCACATAATTCTGTTTCTACTATTAATCCATCTCCACAAATAGGTATACATTTGAATCTCTAAAGCATATATCCATTCTAACATTTTATACACTTTCCATATTCAAATTTCAAACAATTTCTATTAGATTCATATATACAATTATAACAACCATCATTTGATAATTAATTTCCATCATCACAAAATTCTTATCCTTAAACTACTTTATCTCCACATATTCGTTTACATATTTATTGTTAAATATCTAAAGTCCATCCATCTTAACAAATTAAACATATATTATTAATCTATTTTAAACAACCTTCATTGAAATTCTCTAATAAAATATCTTCATATGTGTAATAAATTTCGAAATCTCTTAATTAAATGAATTATTAAGGAGTTTGAGTTTTTATTTCTAGTTTTAATAGACAATCATTATGATTATTTATTAATATTTCTATTAATTAATTACCTAAACTAATTATTTTATTTCCAAACATGTAATTTATTACCATTTTTTAATAGCCAATCTTAAAAAACCTTATTAGTATATCTTGATGAGGAGGAAGTTGAGTTTAATAATTTATTATTTAAAATTTTAAAAATTGACAATCTCCACATCCTAAGTAATTCTAATAAGTAAATACTCCAGTCCATCCCTCAGAATTTGTAATGCATGTATTATTCAATAAATTTTAATGTACCTACCAATATAAACAAATTTTTGGATTATTTTCAATACAGGATATACATCCATATAAACATTTGGTGATAGTTAATTTTAGTTTTATTAATCCTCCTCTTTTTAATTAAATTTAAATCCAAGCATTTCTTCTATTATGTTAATAAATTTAAGAAATTGTATACGTATAATGTAAATTACCACATATAAAAGTTTATGATGATTCTACTGATTCTGGCTCTATTTATCTCTCATCTAAAAACAACTTAGGTTCTTGATTATTATTTATACTTTTAAAATTAATAATTAATTACCTTAAAACTTATGCATATATCTGAATGTGAGAATGAGATTCTAAATCCAAAAATATTCTGCTAATATAATCAAAAAAATATGTTTTAGGCCCAAAATATTTTATATCTCCATATTATTTGAAATCGCAGCCATAAAAATCTTACCAACCTTATTGTAATTAATAATTAGAAAATTACCATCTATATCATTAGCATTTGCATCAAAGTTATATATTACTGTTTGATGAGTTAAATATAAGCACACAATTAAAACTATCATTATTTAGAAATATTAATTAAATATTTATTAGATTTATAGTAAACAAAAATGCACAAAAATTCAGATGAACATTAAATTTAAATGAAATTGAATAATTAAATGAGATTAATAAGAATTCATGTTATAAAATATTTATCTAAAATCTAAGTATGATATTGGATTTATATATTCAATATTATATATATTATATTAAGATTAAATTTATATTTAAGGGCAATTTTAGCTCATAAATAATTTCTGCTAAATTTACAAATTTAATTCAATAAATTTTATGAATCAAACCTTTGCTTATACAAATAAAAAACAAACTATTCATTATATAATTCAATTAAAAGTTATCAATTTATATTATTTTTAATTGAAATCATCTAATGTGTGTTAATTAAGTTTATTTGATATATTCATATTTTTTCTAAATATTATTTAGATTATTAATTATATAAGAATGTCAATTATATTATTTCTTTTCTAATTTACTATTAAATTTAATATAATAGATTTTACATAAGGTCTATCTTCTGATTATTGCAAAAAGATAAAATGCTTCCTTTAATCAAAGAGTTTTGATGTTTAACTGCTCTTCAAACTATCGAGATGAATTAAAAGAATATCATTATTGTAGAAAATTTATTTATTATAATTTAAGGTCATTATAATTTAGAGCAATGAACAGTTCTAACTTTTTGTAATTTGTTCGTTTATTCTTCTTTTAATACTTCCAGATTTTTATGTCATATTATTTTTTTTTATTTTTCAGAAGAAAGTAATAATTAAAAACCCTAACCTATTAAATCATTATTGAGATTTAAAAAAAAGTCTACTTAATTTAAATATTTTGCAAGATAGCAACTTCTAGCATTCTTGGATTTTTTAAAAGAATTTATTAAAATTCTGGGATCTTGAGAATATAATAATGATTATAATTATCTGTATTTAAGTTTTCTTCTGGATATATAAGATATTTTTGTTTGCAATATCCCTATGCCATAGTATATATTGCTTTCTATAAATTCTTATATTTCATTCTCTTAACTTTTAGTTTTGAGTAATTTTTTATAACTATGATAATTTGGCATTTAATTTTTTCCCTCTACTATACCTTTCCTATTCATTTTCATAAAATTATTACTCTAAAAGGAAAAATGTAATCAACTATATACATATCATAAATTTTATGAAATTTCTTTTTTAAAGTGTATTAATATCAATAAAAATTTTGAGATTTCTTAAATCATATCAATTTAACTTATAAATTAGTTTTAGTTAAATTGTCTTTCGGTAAACAAGACTTCAATCTCAATCAAATTCGTAATTACTAAGAATACTAAATAAAAAGTTATTCAAACACAATTTAATTATTGTAATGGATGTCTCCAAGTTTTTGCAAAAAATTGAAATATTAAACTTATTTTTTAAAATTATTAGCTTTAGAGAACGAATGCAAGTTGAAAATAAATTCTTATTAGGCATAGAGAAGGATAATTGAATAAATTAAATGATTAAAATTGATAATTCTAAAATAAATAAAATTAACTTAGTTAATTTAATTTATTTCTTTGATTATTTTATTGACTATGAATTAAGATAAAATTATATTTATTATTTATTATGCACAAAATTCATTGTTCTAAAATTTTTTTTAAAATACTAATCATTTTTGATTCATCATATTTATAGGAAATATTTTTATTAAATTATTTCTCAAAACAAAACTTCATAAAATTACAAATATGATATCCGCAAGAGTAGCCATCTCGTTACTAACCTGATTCTTCGTGAATTTTCTTTTATTTAATGCTTATCTTAAAAATAACCCTTAAAGTTGTTATTAATTATTCATTAGATTTATTTTAATAATTTTACTTTGATGTAGAGTCAAAAATTTCAACAGTTTCTGATTCAGCATCAAATAGCAAAAAATACCAATGATAATTTCTTTCATTGATAGGTAATCCTATTTTTTTATAAATTTTTGTTATCTCTAAATTCATTTATGAATATTCAAGTAATTCTTATTTTATTAATTTTTCTGCTTTTTTATTATCATATTTATAACCAAAATTTGTAGTTAAACTACTTGGTAAAAATAATATTCTTTTAATTTTATTCCTCTCTTATTAATTTTATTTAAAATAATTTTCTTCACCTTCTAGATTAAGATGAAGAACATAGCTATCAATAATAGAACTAGTCATCCATCTTTTGTAGTCTAAAATAGCAATATCATCAATTGATATTTACTAATTATATTTGCACCATATCTATAAAACCTAATTTGTTAGCTTTCTAATATTTCTTTTTTAATTAACCTACTCTCCAGTTTCTGTATCAATAATAATTATTTAATGTTATTTTTTATTCAAAATTTGATTTTCATTGTTATTTATCTTATTTTCATTTAATAATTTTCCTTTTTTAAATATACCATTGTGTTTAATTATTTCTGACTTCCCACAATATTCTACACCACTCCCATCTAATAAAAATTTTTTTTTTTCTAAATTTACCAAGAAAATCCCTTTTTATATTGTAAATGTTGGATTTTTATTCTGATCATAATCAGTTTTGTAAATAATCCCTTCAACTTCATAACTACGAGATTGCTCTTATGATTATAATTTTTTCATATTTTTTTTATCAAAATAAAACTAAATATTTTAGAAAAGCAGGGCAAATTATTAAGTCTCCTTTTAATTATTCAGGCTTATAAGATCGAATCCATAATTTATACAATCTTGCTGCCATTAATTATCATCTTTCTAATAAGAATTAGGTAAAGTAGTTTCTCTTCTTAAAAAATTATCAAATTATGGATGTGTGCATGAATTTTTTTATGAAATTATCGAATTCTTGTATTAATATTTAGTACTTATTTATGAAAAAGGATGCTATAAGGTGCATGCCTAGGTATTATAGAATTATTAAGTTCTATCATTATATTACTAATAGCTATATTTTGTTGGTTATAGTAGAAGAATTTCAGATTATTAACTTACTTACTCTGATTTATCTTTACCTTAATCTAAAAATAAAAAAATACAATTAAGGCATCCCATTGAATATTAAAATTTTATTTAAAATACTAATTTAAAATAAGTCTTTAGCTATCAAAAATCGAAATAAACAAAAAGTTAGAGAAAAATAATGTTTTATTTATATTATTTAAATACACCTATTATACTATCTTTTATATATTGAACCATCATAACTTCGTATTTTTTGATCAATTTCAGAAATCATTAATGAAATTTTACGAAATCTAAAATTTCATAATTAATTAATGAAAAGTAATACATAAAATTTCTATGTTTTAGAATTCCAATAATAAAGTACTCAATTAAATATTTCTTGTTTATTTATATTTTAAATACAAATCCTTCATATCTAAAAGCTGGATTTAATAGAATTAGATTTTCAATAGGAAAATATGGTTTAATTTTTTTTAGAGAAATATTTAGATTGTAATTTATCTTTAAAAGACATTTATGATATAATTGAGAAGAAAGAAATTATTTTTTTACATCTCTTAAGCAGAACATATAAAATTTGTGCTTAAATTGAAATTCGTTACAATTTTATTCGCATCTTGAACATTAAGAACTTTAAATTCTTATAAGATAATCAAGTAAAATTTTCGATTATATATTTAAGTTTAAGTCTACTACAAAGCGTAGTTTGTTTAATAAATTAAAATTTTTGAAATAAGTATTTCTTAAGAAAGTATATTAAAATGTATTTATCGAGTCTCATCAAAAAAATAGATTAAGAGTCTATTTGATAGATATATTTATAAAGAATTCTTAAAATTATAAATTCTATTATCAATAATCAGATATAAAAAGTTAGTGGTAATTAAGATTTATGTTGAAAAATTTGGAATATCAGATGGCTTCTCTGATTTTTTACTATATTGATAATGCTTCATTTAAAATAGTATTCAAAAGCGCTGAAAAATCCTACAAATGTTTCTATTTAATGATTTATCTAATATAAATTTTGTAAAGGGCTTATATCGTTTTTCAAAAGAGAAAAATTGATAACTAAATATAGTTTAAAAAAAATTTGAAGTTATTTATTTAAGATCGAATTTGATTATGATTTTAGGATTTTTTTTATTTTCATTAAGCAAAATGTTGAACTCAATTGAATAAATTGTTAGGTTAGTTTTTTGCTTTGTTATATGAATAGAAGTTTTAGTTCTAAACTTCTCATTATTGATTAAATTGGCTCTAAAAATCTTTTGATAGATAAAAACTATTTTATGCATCGAATAAATTAAGATAAGTAACATTAGTTTTTTGAAATTTTAAAACAGTTTCTAAAATAAAAATAAAATGAGACTATAATATTCCAGGAAGATTAAGAGTCACAGTGAGAGTTAAAATTAAAAAAGTCTAACTCCAAAAAGGACATTAGAACCTTTTAAATTTGTTATTTATTTCGAACAGTTTGAAAATGCAATTAAATAGGGTTTGCCTCAATCCTAATCAATTTAATTTTATTTTCTAGATGACAGATTATAAGCTTTAACAACACAATAAAAAAAGAAATACCAAATAGATTAGGAGAGCCTTTGAGGAATAAAGAAATAATGTGAGTAGACTCCTGAATATAATCGAAAATATATGTATAGAAAAGGGCCTAAGTCTAAATACAAGAGAATTATAAAGAAATAATTCTATTTACGAATAGATGGGCATTTATATGGTTGCCAAATTTGCACTTGAAATAATGAATACTTCTAACTTTTTACGAAGAGAATATAAGAAGTGAATTGTAAATGTATAAGAGAAGAATAATGATAAGTTAATGATTTAATATCATATACTTAAAAGTTATAAATAATTTAGTTTTTTTAAAAACCTTTACATTATGTTTATCATTTAAAAAAAAAATCATAGTTTAGCCTATCTAAACTTATATTAATAACATCATAAATTGATTAATTCCTTCTAAAGAATAAGACATAAATATAAATCTTAAATCTATTATCCTTATATCTATATTACTATTCTTATTAATCAACGAAGTAATGATTAAATTATGGGTTGCGTATGATCAGCTTAATTGATGGTAGATGTTTTTTCAATATTTCGGAGTTTTTCTTTCTTGCTAAATTAACGATCTCAATTCTCCTTATTTATCTTAATTAGTGATGGCATAAAATTTAATTGGATAATTTTCATTGCTTAGAATTTATTAATTTTATCAATCAATACAAATTATTTTCTTGTAAATGAAAATAATCAATATTTGAAGCTTAAAAAATTTATCATTAAAATTATAAATTTCAATTTTTGGAAAAATGATTAAAAAATTAAAATTTTCTATATATTCATATTCTTGAAAAATCATCAAAGATATCCTCTAATTTACTCTGGATGACAAAAAAATGGAATCAATGATGAATTGGATTGAGATTCATGCCCTTTATACTTCCTGCTATGAACCTATATTTTATTAATCTGCCATAGATTTTAAGGGGTTTTATAAGGAGTTAATGAAATTATAATATTTCCGTCAAAGATAATGAAAACTTTAATAATTCGGATTACATTTATATCAAAAAAAAAAAATAAAATTGAGCACCAGCAAAAAAATGATAAGAAGCAACTGGTTAATGATAGCTGCAATTTTTCTAAATCTATAGATTGATTCTATTATATTAAAAAGAATTCTTAAAATCATAATACGAAACAATTTGCCATTGAATAAACTGATTAAAAATATCTAATTCCCTAAAAAATAACATTCTAAAATAGCTTAAATAAAAGTAAATTAAATTAAGTGTAAACTTCTAAAATTCTATAGCTAAATTGAATGTTTTTGTCCTAATCACAAAATATTCAAAAAAGTTTAAAGGATTTGCTAAAATAAATATTAAAATTTACTTTGATTTGTCTTTGAATATTTTAGTATTACTTTAATACATATATTAATTTTTATCTAAAATATTTGGTGGATTCAGGCTACTTAACTAAGTTTAAATTCTTATTTTTATTTGAAATCTTTATGTAAATGATCGATATATATAGTGATAAATATTATTATTAAAGAACTTGTAAATATTCTTAATACTAATAAATCTTCACTTTTTGAATTAATGTCAAGATCAACAATTTATTCATTCTTAGTGTTTAAAATTATTTAATTAAATTTAGTTGAGGTTATCCAAAGTCAGCTATATTATTACATTAGCAATAAAATTCAATGATGTCTTTGTTTTAAACTTTATTTAAAATACATTAATTGAATTTCAATTATATTGTACTCATTACACTATATTTTATAATATACATTTTTAATTAATTTTAGTAATAATTTTAGGGATAAATTAGTAAAGTTAGTCATTAAGTTATTTTTAAAGTTAATTTTCAAGATCTGATGAAAATTTTAGCGGGTTAGATTAAAAATATTTAGATTCAAATTAAATTAAGTCAACCAAATAGTCTTCTTCAGATGGTTCAATCGTTAATTTAAAATTGAATTATAATTTTATTCTTCTTTTAATCTCCTAAAAGATCTCAATCCCAAAAATAATAATCTGATTAGAGCCAACCAAATTGTATATTAAATTTATTCTACAATTATATTAATATTTTTCAGCAATCCAACAACTGTTTGGTATATTGTTTCATTTTTTGCATTTACCACTGAAAAATCCAAATAAATATGATCAAGATAGTATAATAGATTAATTAAGCCATCTTGAGTAATTTAATATTATTTAAAGAATTCTTCATTCCTAGAGAATTAATTTTAATTAAGTTCCTCTTCGTATTTTTTTTTCATTCTACTAAAATATTGTAGAGTTTTATCTAAGTTATTTCTTTTAAATTTAAGATTGTCAATCTTTTTTGTTAAACTAACATTGCGATAATAAATAAATGGGTCGTATTTAAATCATAGCAGATTTTTTGAAATTCTTCATTTAATAAACGAGTTTAAGGCTTACTGGATGCTGTTTAGATTAAAAGTATTTCTATTATTTTATTGCCTAAAATTTAAGGATGTAATCATTCAGATCTGGCAAACTCAATGAATAAAGAAAATAAATAAAAATTCTATTATGTAATTAATCACATTTTTTATTAAATGCTTAAAATGGTAATTTAATTTTGCTTTATAAATTAATTTTTTCAAATTACATTTAAGTACATGTTATATTAGCTGGTTATGAAATAACTTTTTCAAAAAGTTCAATAATTGATCCTCCATTATCATGTACTTCTATTAAAATTAGAGTTTTGGAAGAATCTTCAGAAGTAGGTATCTGAATTGAAAATGAATTTTAATTCTCAAATGGATAGAGAATTAAGGAATAATCTGATGCTCCATGTTAGAAATCTGTTAAATCCTTTTTTCTCAAAAGTATTCTAAGTTAATATTTGTAAGAAAGATTATTTGATTGCTGACAAATAGTTGCAATTTAAATATTAGTTAGAGCTAAGTCACTCGAACGAATCATAAATAATTTTAAACAAATAGGACACTAATTGATACTTAATTTGATATTTAAACTTGACATAATATAACTATTTATTATTAATTTCTAATCTTTATTCTTTAGACAGTAAATTTGAGGTTGACATCATTTCCTAAAGTTAATTCTTTAAGACTACTAGATAAATTAAAGGTATTTGAAAGATATTTTGGTTAAAGTTTCATTGAATTTAAACTACTTTTACTATATTTCCAATATTTCATAATTGTATATTATTGTAAATAACAAATAGGAAGATTTTCCAGCTAAATAAATTTAAAGGAGATCTCCCTTATGTGTTTATATTGTAAATTCAGAAAAAGAGTCAATGCCAATGAAATTTTAAATTTTAATTTAAAATTTTATGGCTGCATCACCTGGTAAAGTACTTTCAGGTATCAATAAATTTTATTCTTTTAAAAATTTAACATAGTTAAAGAACTCATTAAAAGTCTAATGATTATCATTTCCATTTACTTCACAACTCCAAATAATATTATCTAATTTTCTTAATCCATTATTTTTGATTGATTTTTAATTTATAGAGTTTTGTGCAAATGAATTGAGTTTATAAAGATTTACATTGTACTTAATTTCAGGAGAAAATGGATTTATTGGCAACTATAAAGTTGTAAATATAAATTTGTGAATAGAATTTTCACAATTTTTTATGTGAGATAATGAATTACAATTGATTGAAGATATTTTCATATAAGTTAAGTTAAAAATAAAAAACAGATGCATCATCCAAATCACCAACATTTATTTTTGAGTTTGATATCAATATTTCCTGATTATTATTATCGGGGTTAAGGTAACGGATATCATTTGAACCAAAACTTTCCACAGATTTTAATTCAAATAGTTAATAGCATTTATTGAGTTCAAACTACGAATTAAATCCTTTTGAATTCAACAGAAAATCAAAATGAATGATAATCTTACTAATATCGTCAAATAAATAGGTTTTAATAACTGCAACTTGACAAGCTAATTAATATGTTGTAACTTATTTACTTGAACACCAAGGAGTATTTTTATACGAAATTGAATTTGAAGGTTTCCATACCTTTTTGTAAATTTAAAATTAATATATTTCTTTTAACTTGTTTCTTTAATTTATGAAACAACAACACACATCTATTCATATTTTCACTTTTTTAGGTGCAATTTTTTATTAATAATACTAAAGCTAATTTTATTTAAGTAAACATATCATCATGAGATTCAATTGAATTGATTTATCGATGATATTTTCATATTTCTTCAATATTTGGATTATATAATACCGTAGACCCCTATTTAGAATTTATTACTAGATATTAATTATTAAATCAAAAAGTCTTTTAATGGAATTCATTCAAAAATTTTCAACTTCAATATTTATTCAGTATACATCTATTTCTTTTTAGGCACAGTTTTATCCCTTTAAAGTCAAGCCACCAATATTCTTATCTGCGAAATCTATAATAGTAGTTTTTATTTGATCTTCATTTAATTGTTAATTTATTTCTATTTCTGTAAGTTTTTTATATCTTTTTATATATAAATATAATCATTAGCAATAATAGGGTTTTTGATAAATCTTACCTTATTATTTTTTAATTTATCTTTTTCCTTATAAAATATTATGAAATAATTTTTGATGCACCACCTTTCATGATTTTTGTGTTATCCATATGAATAATAAGAATCGTCCAAAAATTTTGTTTTCTTAATCAAATTTAAAAACATCAAGATGAAAGTAAATATTTAAATTCTCTTTAGGGTGGTTTCTAATTTATTCTTCCAATGATTGTAAAGTGTTTATAACATTTATTTAGTCTTTCTATATCATTTAACATTTCGTTTTTGTTATAATCTTGTAACCCAGATATCATTATTATTTTTTACCATGTCTTTTACCTAATCATTATCATCAAGCAAAGCATAAGTTAGATTAGTTTTTAATTGGTATTTGAAATAATCTTTATCTACCTACATTTTATTGTTTACATAAAATTAGATATTCTCAAGATGTGATTATTTAGTTAATAAAACAAGAATCAAACTAGGTCCCTTTTGTAATTTGTATTTTTATTTTTATTTTCAATACTATTATATTAAGTAATAAATAATTTATTGAAATTTTTAGCATTAATATAATTTTATTCAACCACATTATTCAAATTATTTTATTTTTTTGAAATTTTAAGTTCTCGAAAATATCGATTAGTAATTCTATTTTTAAATAATTAGTGAAAAGTATGTCACATTATTATCTTTTCTTTTTTAGATTATAAACAATTCATTTTATTGACTATTATAATCTAGTAAAATTAATAAAATTAATTAAATTGATGATTATCTTAAAATAAGGCTATAAATAAAATGGAATAAATGGATAAGACTCTTAGATATCATTTATGTACAAATTAACTTTAGAATCCAACCATATGTGTTTGTAAAACTAGTATTAATAAATATCTCAAGAAATATTTAATAAATTAAACTTTACTATAATAATTTTATTAAAATTCTACAATTATTATATTTTTAAATATAGGAAATATTTAGAGAGGCTTTATGAAATTAAAGAATTTTCATGATATTATAAAGGAATTGAGTATAAGATTAAACTTACGAAAAAAAATACTAGCTAAACTTAAAATAGATAGACTTGAAAATTCTAAGTCAAATTAAGTATATATTTTTATATTAGCCTCATGTAATATCTAACATTCTAAGCTAAAGAATATTATAATATAGAGAACCTCTTAGTTAAATTCAAGTAAAATTAACAAACTTCCTGAGATATCTTACATACTATATAGATTGATCTATCAATCTAATCAAAATATAAATCTTTTTAAATACTACTCTTATTTTTAAAACATTAATATTTTTAATTTATAGTAGAAAGACTTTATCATTAAAAATAACAAAGAGTTTCAGTCAAGTCTAAAACAATATTAGATGCATTAATAAATATTAATCATTCATATCAATTCATCGATCAATAAAAGAATTTTGTATGTAAACAATTCTTCCAATTTATCATCAACATATTGATTTATGATTTTAGGAATAGCTGCAAAAATAAAATCATCAATATGTTAATTATTGGAATGTAACCAATAAGTATTATTAAAATATTGAACTTATTAAGATTTTAGGACTGAAGTGATAATCTCTTATTCAAGTGTACCAATTTCTTATTTTGTTATTTCAAATTTAAAATATTCATCATATTTTTTTAAAGATTCTGGTATCAATATTTAAACTTTTTATTTAAGAATTTCTTTTATTTTAATTTCTCTTTTTTATAAATTATTCCCTAATTATTAAGCTTGTATAAAATATTCTAATTTAACTTTGGAGTATGATTCTAAAAGTTTACTTATTATTGGAATTTGTTATTGTAATAGAAAATCAATAACAATTTATCCATATTAACTTCCAAATTCAATTAGATTATTTAAATCTGTTTTAACTTTTGAAATAGCTTTTTCTCTCTAAGATCCAATAAAATCATTAATTTTATCATCAGTTTCTAATGTTTAGACTGAATTATTTTTTTTGTCATCTTCATATTTATACTATTTTAATGTTTCTTAAATTTGTGCGAATATTTAAAATGTTGATGATGAATTTTATTTACATAAATCCATAATTGGTTTTATTGTCGCATTATATAATTCCTCTCTTTTATGAGGATCTGTCCATTTCAAATGAACTCGATTGAAACAACGATTAATAATAATTTAAATAATTTCTTTGATTTTGATTGATGCTTTAATTGGAAGTGAACTATCTTTTTTTTCATAAAAAGGACATTAATATCCTGTGAAATGTATATGATAATACAAGAATTAATAGATTATACTAGGATAACTGTTTTCTTATAATTGTAGCCAAATTCTGTTTAAATCAAGATAATAATGTTCAATACCTTGAGATTCAATACTTTATACTTTTTTTATTAAATCGAAGATCAAACACAATAATTACCCTAAATGAATTCGAATAAAATCTGATTACTAAAATATAATGAATTATATATATTACTATCCAAAATATAAAATCTGATAATCTAATACATTTTATCCGATTCATTTTATAAGTGATTGATTTATACTTATAATCTAAAATCACTTCTCCAATTTTATCAGTTTCTATGGCTTTTTTGATTTCGTCTTCATTTTCAAAAGAATAAATCTCTTCAGAGTCATTAAGCTAAAACATATTAAAAAATTTAATTTCTATTAATTAATAATTATTTAGTTATTAGAATAGTATAGAAAATAGCAAACAGCAAATATTGATTTTCTTGAAGTATTTATTTAATTTTCTCTTAGAATCATATTAAAACTTAATTTAAAGTATTTTTTTATTAAATACTGATAAAAAAATTTGATTATGAATAAATATTTTGATAATTGTGAGGAATTGTTGAATTAATATATTAATATAAATAAGATAATATAAATGTTTATTTTATAAAAAATAAAAATTTATTCTTCAAACATTTTGGCTATAAATTTTCAATATAATGATGTCGCTGATAAAATAACCATAATTTTAGAAAACTAAATAAGTAGAAATTTATTCAAAAAAAATAATTTATTCTCTAATTTGATATATGTTTTATTTAACTTTATTCAATGTATATATTATGGTTAGAATTTATAGTATATAAATATTTAAAATAACTGTCTAGCAATTTCATTGGTGAAAGCGAAGGCAAATTTAAAAAATCTGTATTGTGTTATGTAATTTAATAATTTTAAAATAATATATTTTTTCATTCATTCATTTATTTCTAATTTATAGTTTTCAAATTCTAAATTTTAAATTATGTTTGATTCATTTTAGTTTTTGAAAATTAAATGAGTACTATTTCAATATGATGAAGGAGATCAAATAGCTTCATAAATACTTGACAATAAAAATTATGATAAAATATAATTAAACAGAAATGGAGACAAAATGTACCTATTTTATCTCTTATAATCTAAATTAATAAATGTTAGAATTTATATTGGTGAAAAATAATATTTCATCAAGATCATAGCCAATATCTAAATAATTATTTATTAAACCAATATATTAATTTTTCCTAATACTATGATAAAAGTATAAAGTCAATAAAATAAATCTATTTCATTGACTCAATATGTATTTTAATCTATCTCAATATAAGTATAAATAAATCAAATAATCAAAACTTAACAAAAAGAACTGAAATATAAATTTATTTATCCTAAATTACATATCATTTTTATATAAAATTCAGTTGTATTTCCCACCTTAATTGTGCATAAAATTCTACTTTAAGACTTTGTCATAGTGACTAAAAATTGAGAGGCATTGCAAAAATGAAGAAGTATCAATTTATTGTGGTAAATGGTCACACTTGGAGAAATTTAGAGAGAAGTAGAGGCATTTTTTTTTGATTTATTTGAAGAAGAGAATTCGAGTTTGAGGAGAAAACTTTTGAGACAATGATGTACGAGATTAAAAAAATGAAGTCAGCGACAAACCTCCAGAAAAGCTGAATAGAACTTAAGGAGAATTATGATTTTAAATATCTTAATTCATTTTTAATTTTATTATTCATATTAATAGAAGGATTATATTTTATTTAAGTGATTTATAAAATAAATTTTGCTTAATTGTTTTCTAATTTATTGAAATTTTGGTTAACATCTATGCATCTCGGCTACTGATAACTTAATAACATATTTACTTACTGAATTAATTTCTTGAAATTTCAAACATTGTGCAATTATTTATATTAATTATTTTTAATTTCTAAATATATATTGAATGATTTCAAAAACTATAAATATAATATTTAATTGAGATTATAACTTCTATTTTTTGTTTGTTTATTAGTTCCTTTTTTATTTTCATTCCAAATATTCCGATAAATAGACTTTTCTCTTCTAGATTCCTAGTTTTTTGAAGATGATTTTGAAGGACTCAAGTCTTACGATTTTCTTTTTGAATGTAAATAAATTACTAGATGACTGAAGAATGAGAAACCTTGAGAAAATCAAGAGTTGACTCATTAAAATAACATAAAAAATATATTAATGAGATTGGTGATGCTAAAATGTTATAAAGAAATAAAAATTATTTTAAATAAAAAAAGATCCATGAAAATTTTTATCAATGAACTATAATAAAAACATTTAAATTATCTGAATTATTTCTAATATTTTATAGTTGATGATGAGTGTTGCTTTTTTGAATTTTTATTATTAATAGTATTGCTCTGTTAGGTTAGTGGAATTGAAAGGGAATTAGGAGTATGATGTTAAACTTGTTTTAATTAATTTAAATACTTAAAATGATATGAAAAATGAAATAAATATACGAAATACAAAGATTTGTTCAAAAACCTACTTTTTAAAATATCTGAAATGTTATATAATATACATCATAGTCATAAAATTTATAATATAGTTATTAACTAATAATTTTTAATTGCAATAAAATTAAATGAAAATAAAAGAATTAAATAATTATAAAATGATTAATTACTTATTATAAGCACTGTGTTGAATGGAAATTACATTAAAATTATAATAATTGTGAGGAAAAAAGGATTTTATAAATTTTATGATAATATTATAGTATTATAAGATCACAATTAACAATTTAAAAAGTCATTGAATAATTCTTATTATCATTTATAATTAATTAAGAAGTAAATAAAATAAAATTCTCATTACATTTTTCTAGAGTTAGTAAGACTAATTCAGATTAGGTTTATGACTTTTTATATTAATATTGCTCATATAAAATAATATAAAATTTAAATCAATTTGATTAAATAAAAAAGTTGTCAGTAAAAATATATTTCATATTAATAATGACTTATTAACCATTATGAATGAATATAAATCGAACAAAAATTGTTTGGATAATTTCATAATTAAACATATGTAGGTTTTAACACCAGCTGATCTAAAATCAGATAAGAAAGTTATTTTATATGGAGCAACACACTGTCCTTATTGCTCCAAGGCAAAAGCCCTATTGACAAGTCTTAATGTAGAATTTGAATATAGAGGAACTGATGTGTCAGATTAATTTGAGAAAGAAAGAGCTGCATTAGGAAAACATTTAAATTATGAAACTATTCCTATGATTTTTGTTAAAAATTAATTCATAGGTGGAAATTCAGATTTACATGCTCTACATGAAAAAGGAGGTCTATTGCCAATGTTAAATTGAAAGAATTATTCACATCAATAATAATTTTATCGTTTTTTGATTTTCTATACCTTTTTGGGAAGGAATTTATTTATTTGTTTAATCTTTATTACAAGAAATCTTGAATTCATTTATATCTTTATTCTTCTCGAAAAGTATGAATTTAATTCAATATTAATCAATTATTAAATTTTATTAATAATTGTAGAAATATATATTTTACATTGATATATATGATTATTTAGGCTTGAAAATAATTGAATGAATTTTGATATTATTTTTTAAATTGAATCTGATAATAGATATATATTATATCAATCTCACAAAATAAAAATATAATAATTTGAATTAACATCTTTTCTTACACATCCTTTTGTAAATTAACAAAATGAATTATATATATCAATAAGAAGGTATAGAAAGTGCATAATTTTAAAATAATTTAGATTTAACAGTATCATTTATAGTCTCAATGTAATTATTTGCATTTTCATTTTCATTTTTATGATATAAATACCAAGAGCGGAAAAAATGAGAACCTTTTTAGATCCACATATATCAAACATAATGGTGCCTTAATTATTTTTAATGAACATTTCCACCATGGTGATTTTAATATTATTCACTTTCTTTGATTAAATTTGACATTTTAAATTCTCCTAACAACAAGGGATTAAGTAGACAACCTTTTTTTCTCTTGTTATCATGTTTAAGCTAATAAGTTTAAATATTCCATTAGATCTTATTATTATTTCTGTGATATTATTCTCCTATTTATTTTTAAAGTTGATCATCTATTAAACTTGGTTTTTCTTAAATTTAGATTGAATATGAAACTTTAAGTATATATCAGATACTTTTAGAATATCTTAAAAAATTATATAAAGAAAAAATCTAGTTGTTTTTTTTATCTACATTAAAATATGTGAGATTATTTAAGGATATTTAAGTCATTAAATAATTGGATTGATATAATTTATTTAAAATGATAAATGTCTGCACCTTATTTTTTTCAATTCTATAGAGATTATTTTTTTTGTAATAAATATTTTTAGTTTTAATTAGAATTTGTCATTTTCATAAAAGTCTTTTTTACTAATTATTTATTATCACATTATTAATACTCTATTGTGATTTTTAAGTGTTTGAATGGTATTAAAATATCTTATGAAATTAATTCTATATTAATGAAGCCAACTATTATAGTGTTAAGAATCAATTATTTTTCTTAGTAATTGGGTATGTATATTATAAAATCATTTACGATGAAAAGAATAACTGGTACAAACATATTAAAATTAGTTGAAAAAGATTGAAAAATTATTCATTATGTTCTTTAATAGATTGTATGTAAATTTAATTATTTTTTAGATTAATATATCTTATTGATGGAATATAGGAAATCTGAAATCGATTAGTTTAGTAGGATGTAAAAGAATATGGATTAATTAAATTAACGATAAAATAATTAGAGTATTATTTAAAATTAATGAGTAGAAACTTGAAATTAGGTATTAGTTATATAATAAAATGCAGGATAGATAGAGAGTGAATAAAAGACAAAAATAGCTAAGTTTTCAGGAGAGAACAGTCGATTATTTACATTAGTGAATGATGAGAATTAGATCTTTATAAATAAGATTGAGTATTCAAAAAGTTTAAGTGAATTGAGTATATAGAATCCATTTAATAAATAATTTGGAATAAGTTAGAATGAGATTTCATGCATAATATTTTCTTAATCAGAGAATGAAATAGTAAATGGCTGTAACAAAGGTATTTTAACATATTGGGATATATCAACGTAAAAAGGTATATAGATAATAATAGATATTAGTTGTATAAAATATAAAAGGTCATTTATGTGGTATAAGTAGTTTGAGTATATTTCCAAATGATAATAATTTATTAGTATCAGGAGGAATGGATAGTCAAATAAAGATTTGGGATCAAAGATAATAAAATAATGGATTAACATTGCGATCTCATAAATTATCAATAAATAGTTTAATGGTATCAAAGGATGGTAGATTATTAGCATCAGGTTCAAATGATGGAAGTGTAAAGATTTGGGATATAAATACATTATAATAATTAATATGTTTTAAGGAATCAGAATGGCCTATAAATTGTGTATAATTTAATCCAGTAGATAAGACAGTTGCAGCATCTTCTGAAGATGGTTGTATAAGATATTGGGATGTTAATAGTTTTAATTTAATATCACAAACAATTCCAGATAAGTAATTCATATATACAATGAAATTTTGTAATGATGGTAGATAATTATATTCAGCACAAAACTTTTCTTTAAAAGCATGGGATATGGAAAGAGAGGGTTTATTATTGGATTATATAGATAGTTAATGGAAGTGTATATTAGATATAAATGTTTTAGATGATAAGGAGATTATTGGCTTAACTACATAGAATTAAACTGGTTTAAGTATTTTTGGTACTAAAATCATTAATATTAATAATGAATAACATTTATATAGAAATTAGAGTGAAAAGGTTCGTGGATGTCAAAATAATTAACATTCTTATGAAAGACATAGTGTCAATGTGTTAAAACCTAAAAATACTAGCAATACAATTATTTTAGAAGAATAAGGACCTTATTATTAATGCAATAATAATCATAATAAATTTTTACCTACTAGATAAATTGATTAAAGAATCAATCATGAAAGTGTAATTTAAGAAGAAGACATCAAATAAAGTTGTATGGATTTAATTATTACACATGATGAAGTTAATTTATCTAATTTTGTTATAGATGATGAAAATAAATTAAAATTTAAATAAATGGATTAAATTAATGAAATCTAAAAAGATCATAGTAAAGTTATATAAATATTAAATTAAAGAATCAATTATAT
Source organism: Paramecium sonneborni (assembly GCA_905182985.1). Taxonomy (NCBI): domain Eukaryota; phylum Ciliophora; class Oligohymenophorea; order Peniculida; family Parameciidae; genus Paramecium; species Paramecium sonneborni. The sequence continues at coordinate 103,089 of CAJJDN010000076.1, forward strand.
GAAACCCATTATACATTGGTGGAGTAATAATAATATAAAATCAGCTGTAAATGCTATCAATTAATTAAATGAACCTTCCATTTTATTTGATGCTTTAATTATGTGTGCTTAAAGTTCTAAATTTAAATCTATTCCTATGGAATAATTACCATTATTATTGGAAAAATGTAAAATATTGATAGAATCTAAATATTTATCTCATATTAAAGGTGGTTTACTTTTTTGTTATAAAACTTTCACCACCTACAGAGATGTAAAACTTTTTATTCATATTTTCCTTAGGATATTCAAACAATTAAATCTTTTAATCAAATGTCAAAAATTGATTTGAGTAGAGAAGAAAGAATTGCAAAATATGACAAAATTGTAGAATAATTGAAATTCATAATCTCTATGCACAAATTAACAAAATTAATTGAAAGAAATAAAGTTGAAGTAAGTGAATTAGCGAAAAAATTATAAATAGAAATGCTAAGTTTACTCAAAAGAATTAATTAATAATGAACTATTAATAATAATCTTTATTACATAATCACAATTATTTTCTTCAGTAGATTTCTTCTTTCAACTAATAAGTTTCTCTATATAAATTCTTTATATTTTATCAATACTTATTAAGGTAAGTATTTATTCAATGGATAAGAGTTAGGAAGGTACTCTAGATTTATAAAATACTCATTTTTGAACATAAAGTAATCATCAGAGTTAGCTTAATTACTTAATTAAGACTATCCAATTAAAATTTAAATATAAAAATATAATATTAATATTCTATAAAAATATTCATTTAGAGTAAAAGTTATCATTTCTAACATGGCAACCAATCATTTTATGATTCAATTCCTAGTATTATAAATCTCCAGTATTTCCCTAATAAAAATTTTTAAATTTTATACTTAATTAATAATTTCGCTAAATTCATCATCTGATGTAAATGATTCAGATTAGGGCTATACATTATCATTCATCTATTATTATTATTATTTTCCTTGATTTTTTCTACTTTCTTTCCATTTTTTGAATTCTTAGGACTAAAATACTTAATTTTAACTATGTACTTATGATAGATTTTTAATAATTTCAATAGAAACTCCACTAAAATTACTGACTAAAATTCCTTATGATTATTGTTTAAGCGTAATTATGAAACATAAGTTTGATGTATAATTGTCTAATTACAGATAAATTTCATCCTGTTTATCTTGTTTAAGTAAATGTTATTTTAAAATAATCTCTTCTAGTTAAAAATTGCTAAAGAACTCTGATTTCAAAATTTATTAATGATGCATCAAATAAACAATTGTATCAAGTTATTTATATTCTAATATTTTATGATTGCTTAATAAATCTTCACTCATTCTATTTAATGTTTCTAATTCTTGAAGTTTTTCAGGTATGATTTATCCTGATAACACTTACTATCTATATTATTAAGCAATTATATCTATTTCTTATAAAATATGTGCTTCATCTTAATAATTTCCAATTTTGAGATCTTAAATAATCTTTGGAAATTTATTATATCTTAACTCAGTTTAATGACTAAAATAATCAATAACATATGTTGAACCATCAGGTAATACTAATTTTGATCCTATTTAGCCTATTTTTATCAATTTTTCACCATAAACATATGGAATTATCTATTTTATAATAAATGTATTTACTTCTTTTTTATTTAAATATGATTTTAGATTGGATTCTTGTTACTCTTGTTCAGAATCTTTATTTATTTTTGTGATCAATTTATATTCTGATAATTCTTTGGAAAAGGAATCTTAGCTTGATGATGATCTACTGTCAAATGATTTATCTTATTAGATTTTTTATTTAGTTTGAACTTTACTAATTTATTATAGTTATGCAATTTATTATTTCTATTACTATTCTTTTAATTTTTATATTAATTAATAAGAATCATTAAAAGATTAATTTAATTTATCTAATTTCATATTATTCTAAGGTTATTATTTTAATGTAGTAGATTGATTTTAAGATTTTAGTTTTATTTTTTAAGGTTGGAAATTAATATTACTCTTAATTAATGGATTTTAATCTGATTATTTAACTTATTTGCATTTATCTTCACATTTTTATAATTTGCCATCTTAATACTTTTAAACTGCTTTAGCTGTAGTTTCAAGGTTATTTGAAGAAGAGAATAATTATCTAGAATAATTTGGAAACTTTTATAACTCTTTATATGTTGTTATAATTATTTACATAGCTTCTTCATATTCTATAATAATTAATTAAAATATATACTTTATTTATTTTTTACATGTTCTCCAAATTATTAATTTTCTATTTCTTTGACTCTATCATTCAAATCTTTTCTATCTTTAAAATTTGGTATCTATTTCATTATATTTAATAATTCAGTTCTTTTTTCAATTCTTTTTTATTCATATTCATTATCATAATTACATTTCTTAACCTTTTTAAACTTTTTTTCTTCAACATTACGTTGAGTTTTATCTTTTTCAGAGTATGGAACTATCTTTTTCTTTTGTTTTAGTTTAATTTTATCTAAATATTAATTAATATCATCAAATGGTTTCTTAGTTTACATATTTTTAATTTATTCTTATTTATGATAAGTAGAATTATGTTACAATTCCAATAATAATTATGATATATCAATTTTTCCATCAATAATAGAATGTCCATTATTTCCATTATTTACAAGATCAATTATTTTATTCATTAATTATTCTAAGTAGATTATTGGTCCTTTTACTTTTTCTACTAAAACCTTTTAATTATTTATTAAAGCTGAATCTAATATTTCATATCCTTAATTTAAAAGATTTCTAAAAGAAGAATAACCCAATTTACTTTATGATTCATCTTTAAACTAACTAATTTATTTAATCCAAATAGCCATTCTTATTCTTTCAAATTACTCACCCCATCTAAGATTAGTTTATAAATCTTAAAAATCTTTTATAGCTTATTTTGATTACAAATTATTTTCAATTTGTTCTAATTTTTTATTAAACTCTGAGTAATCTTTTAAGAAATTCTCTGCTTCAAGACAAGTAATGATACAATCATCATTTAATATCTAAATCTTTTTAACCAAATCACTCAACTATTTACCATTATGAAATGTCTTTTATTTTTATAACATCTATTTAAGACTTTAATAACTAATTCTCAATTATTCATATTAATCCAACCATGTTTATACCAATTATTTATCTTCTTACAAAGGTAGTTCTTCTAACTTTTCCATTATATTTTAAACTATTGTTTCCTTAGTCTTTATTTATGAATTTTATATTTCATTTATCTCCTTTTAAACTTATTTACAATCCTAATACTTTATTAATACTTCCTCTTTATTCTCTATCAATATACTTTAAATCTTCTACATATCTAATACACATTATTCCAATTCCTCAAATGTGTATTCTTAATCATTTATTACTTTATTTACTATATTTTAAACATTCTCAGCTATTGTTAATAACTTATTGAATTACTAAAGATACTCTTCAAATTCATTATTAGACTATTCCATTAAATTCATTAAACTTGTATATTGTTTTTTTGCCTTCAATAATTCTACTCTTTTTCTTCCCTTTATTATATCCTTAATCTTTGATTAATAAATTTTTATTTTCAACTCATCTAACAAAATCTCATCCTAAATAAAAGACTAAGTCAATCTTTAATACAATTGCGTATACATTTATATATCATCGTTTTAACAATTATTGAAATTTTCTTAAATTTCTTTGATTTATTAGAAATCTTAACAAAACTCTTTTGAAAAGAAATCATGTACCATATTATTTATTCTTTGCAATCTTTCTTCCAAATCAAGAGCATCTTATATTGTAAAATTGAATTTAAATTTTTGATTCACTTCTTGTTTTGATTTCTTTTTCTCTAAAAATGCTTATTTTCTCTATCCATATTCTCTAAATTTATCCACCAGATTGTTAAAGTTATTAACTTTTTGATTAATTATTTAAACTATAGCTGAATACTTTGGCATATGGGACATTTAAATAATTTCTTATAGCAATTTAAGACTCTCATAAGTATGCAATTTAGAGTTTTCAATTTCTTAAAATTTTGTAATGATTGTCATCCAAACATTATAGATTCTTACTTAATCCCATATCCCTCCTTTAATATTTAATGTTATTGAATTATAACCCTCAAACCAATCAAATAATTAAATTTCTTTAGGCTATTTATTTATATAATCTTGCAGTGGAACTATAATCAAATTCAATATTGATATTTATTGATTATACAATTCAATAAATTAATCCAACTTTATTTATTCTTGATTTTCTAATTTAAATTTCTTAGATATTACTGATTCCACTAATTGTAAAGATATTTCTGAATTTTATTCTTATAAGGATAACAATATTTTTGCTTACTTTTACCATAAAAAGCTTGAATATTATTGATAAACAATAGAGATTCTTTTATCTAAAATAGTTTATTATTTATTTAGAATGATTTCTAAATCAGATATCATTGATACTTAGTCATTTTTAAATATGATGGAAAATGGATTGCTAATTTAATTAATTTTGAATTGTAAATCTGGATTTTTATCATCTTCTATTTCCATTTCTTACTCAGGAGATTTGTATTTCTAATAGAACTCATATAATTATTAGACAAATTGGCAAGCTTTATTTAAACTTTGTAATAATTATTTTTCTTCAAATACAATTTTACTCTATGAAATATCTTATAAAAATGCTTTAGCTTAATCTAATTATTCATTTTCAAATATTTAATTTTCCAATAATTTTTGAATTTCTTTCTTTATTTATAAATATTTATTGATTTCGTTTTCAAATTGATTAATTATTTTATCATCAAAATTATATTATTTAGATCTTTATAAACATAATTCTAATTATTAATATGTTTATGTTTTTGATATTCTAATTTTTTCAACTTCCGAAAATATTTCTAATTTTTACTGTAATTCTTTGATTTCTGGAACATCAAATCTTTTATTCATTTATAATTCAGCATAGTATCTCTTTCTTAATTATTCATTTAATCCTTTTTAAAGTAAATTATTTCTTAACTTTTATCGAAAACCATTCATTTATTATTCAACTTTATTTAAAATTTGAATTTCTTTATGTGGTGCTTTAGTTTCTTTTTGTAGATCCTTCAACATTTATAAATGAGTAATAGAGATTTTAAAATTAATATCCTTATTTACCTATTATAATTCACTATCTTCATCATCATTCTCCCTATATTATTGATAATCTAGATCTTAAATGTATAATTAATATAATTTGATTTTAGATAAAAAACCATAATGTTTTGGAAAATCTTAATAATAGCAGAATAATTATTCCATTTTACTCATCAACATTTAAATAGCATTATTTGAATTATTCAATTTTGTATCCTCCAATTATCCAATAATATGTGATCCTTAATTTACTTCTTGTTCGATATATTGAATCCAAGAAACATTGATAGATAAATTTTAAATTTGTCGTATAAACTTATTAACATATTCGATACTAACTTTAAATTAATTTAGTTTGTGTCTACATTCAGATATTAGATCAAAAAATTCTTTATAATTTTGAATTGGAACCATTTCTAATTAAAAATATTTTTATAATCTCTTATAATCTTCAAGATCTTCATCTTCATCATCTTCATCTTCAGAAGAATCAATAATTCTATTAAATTTAGTTTCAAAATCATTAAATCTATTTTAAGATTATTATAATGTTAATATAAACTCTTTTTTTAATTATTTATATGTTGGTATTTGTTGTTGCAAATAAATGAATTCCTAATATACATTTGATTAATATTCCATTAATATAGTAGTTTTAGTAATTTTCTATTTCATTATAATGATGTCAAAAGCCTATTGCAAATGATTCAATTTTTGTAATTAATCTTCATAATATTTACATTCATCATAATCCTTAAATAGCTCGATAACTTATAATAGTTTAATTTTTAAAGCACTATTGTGTTGAATATTTTCAGGTATAGTATTGTTATTTTCATCTAATTATGATCTGATAAGCCATTAATTATCTTCTCTGTATGGTATTTGTTGGTTAAAAATAAAATTCATTAAATCAGACAACTTAGATTTCTCTTGAATTGAACTAAGCTATGTTTATAGAGAACTAGGGAATGGGAGATTAGATAAAATGGATAAGAGAATTTAATATTCAGTTTCATTATCTAAATAAGATTAATTTATTACATTATTAAATTATTCTCTGTAGAGCTCTTTCACAATAAATTCCAATAATAGCTATTTAAATGAAATTCAATCTTAAAACTTATGGAAACAATTGATTTAAATTAGAAATTGGATTAAATCTCAAGATATGATTTAATTTATTTTTTGCCCATTTAAGACAGAAAGGACAACAATAATTATCTTTGTTTTTTTATTCTTCAAAATCTTTTTAGTATTTTTTGACACATTGATCATGAAACCATTCAGTACAAGTTTCACATTAAACCATATCGTCTGTGTCTACTTCTTATTTACAATAACAATAATTTTTAGAAGATTTATGCTTGTAACAAATCCATGTTAAAATAGACCTAAAAATATTGAAATAATATTATTACTCTTTTTCTTCTTCTATCTTATCATGTTTAAAATATTGTTAAAATATTGAATCTAATTTAATTTATTTCTGAACTCCTTGTATTTTCATAAATTGATCAAAAATATTGTAAACATTATTTTTGAGTAATAGATTATTTCTATTAAATTGAATGTTATTATCAATAGTAAGTAATTATTTGTAATTAAAAGAGAATTACCATTAGTTATCTTTATTGGTTTCAGAATAATCAAGTTTTTAACCTCCATTTTCTGTTATTTTTTGTATAATGCAATAGATGTGAGCATATGCATTGCATTTATTACATTTGATGGTTCCAGTGTTCCCTTTACAATATACACAAGCTTTTGTATTCTATTTAGGTTTATCAGTGTTAGATTTATCTAGTTAATTTAGTTTACAAAATTTCATTTGAATAAATGAGATTATTTCTATTTGTTTGGAGAATTATGCACATAATGGATGTACAAATTCATTTGAATTATGCAGTTTTTTTTTGAGACCTAACTTTTAATTACATACAACACATTGTGAATCTTAGGGTTTAGATGATTTACACTTGTCACATTAAAAATACCCTTAATTAATGGAATTCTAAAAAATTTCAACTTCTGTCGATATACCATAACAATAGTAATGGCAAGTAGATAGACATCCATAACATGTGATAATCATCATACCTAAGTGTTAATAAATCAGTTATTAGTACCAACTTCTGGTTACTAGATTTGTCTATCAAATCCAATTCCACAAATTTCACAACATTCAGCCTAAAAATTTGATAATTTGATATACCTTTTTATTTTTGAAATGAGACTGTTTCTTTGGTCTGGATCCTATTTATGCCTTGTTTAAATGGTGTTATACTAAAGATATAATAGGAATTAAAATTATTATATAATCGTATATAATGGGAACAAAAGGAAATATATAACACACCTACTGAAAGATCTAAATGTTTATTCTCTGTTTCGTTCATTTCCCTCTCTTAATCTCTTTAAATATTTTAAAAAAATAATCAATATTTATTAACATAAGAAATCCTTTAAATTATTTATATTGCATATAAAATATTTGTCACTTTGGTTTTATCCCAAAAAATTAATCATATCTCTAATCTATAAACACACTTGCTCTCCGATTATACATTTATCCTGTTGTAGATCCTTACATTTCAGCCAAAACTTAAAGGAAATTGGCCAATATATGATGAAATTTAGCAGTTTCTAGAGCCCTCATTTATCCCATTCTTACAAATTTCTTAGCATATACTTTTATTCTAAAGTCAATCATCTAATTTATTTCATCTTGTAATTAATGATTCATAAATGCATACATTTCCCTTACTTCACTCAGTTGTTTTGTTTCATTTGGCAACATGTATTTAAATGCTTCTCCTTTATTAAATTACAGTTCTTTTACAGTCTTTGGAATATCAGGAGGTAATTCCCATTTTGTAGGATCACCTTTAATATATAATTGTTCCTTTTTATCATTTAATTGATTTTTTTAATTCAAATACTTCTATTGCAATTTATTCTTAGTTTACAAATAATCATATGCTGATGATTAACTCTTTTTATGATATCTAAAGAATTCATAAAAGTTTTCCTATATTTATATTTTTAATTATTACTTTTACGTTTTTCATCTAAAAATTCACTCCATATTACCACCCAGTTACAAACTTTGATAATTCTTAATAAACTAACTAAATTTATTCAATTGCTCCTTTAGATTTAGTTTATTTGATAAATCCATCTGTTAATTTATCTAATGTATTAAAGTTATCTGTGATTGATGTTAATGTATTGCTTAAATTCTCTAAATCTGTACACAATTTACTAAAATTATTTCCTGTTTTTTTATATATATCTTAAGAATTTTTAAGATAATCTGTCAAAGCCTAAGAATAATTCTATAATTCATTAGTAATTTCCAAAACACAAGAACCATTAGTCATTGTATATTCTTATGGTTTTGATGGCCCTTTTTATTTTTCATATTAATTGAACTTTTCTTTCAATTTAGAATCATCTGTAATTTCCAAAAAATCAGAAAATAAAGGGTGTGTTTTAAATAATGGATGATATAAGCAATTCTATAAAAATAATTCCATAATTCTCATACGCTTTTCTAAATATGCTGCACCAGTTTAAGATTTCCTAAATTAAATAAATATTTATATTACAATTTCTTTCCAGGAATTGGAGGTATTAAATGACATGGGTACGTCATTAATAAAATTTCTCTCAATTTTAAGAAATCAGTAAATCTTCTATTAACCACCCATCCAATTGGTTTTGTCTCAATTTTAAATGATATATATGATGATATGATGCCATCAGATTTACTCATATATTCACTCATTATTATTTCTACTTGCTATTTTATATAAATATAGGATACTTTATGAGTATTCTCCATTATATAATCGGTTAATTTTGTTCTCCCTGGTAATTAGCATTAGACTTCAGTAAAAAAGTTGCTATCATCTTATACTTTTGGTATCTAAAATATTTTATTAGCTGGTTCAGGATCATGTTGCTTAAGATCATTTGGTACATTTAATTCTTTTTAACTATATACATCATAAAGTATTTTACTCTTCCTTTTTGATAAAATCTTGAATTGTTTTCTATAATTCTTCATATGTCCATAAATCAATATCTTAGCTACCATTTTACTTTATTTATTCACAATACACCTGAAATGCAATAGTATCATATCCTGCATCTACTATTGATGACATTAATAAATCTTATTTTCTCTATCTTTCTTGTTCTATGTCTTACATTTTATTAATAATATTAATTAATCGTTAATGATTCCATCTAAAACATTCAAAGACATATAATCAACTAAGGCAATCATTTTAAAAGACTCTCCAAAAATGAAAAAGACTCAAAGTAATTATTTATTACCCAATAAATCTCAAAGTCATAAACTCAAAACAACTGGTTCTAGAAATGAATCAATCAAATTAAATAACAATTCTGTCTATTATCTTTAAGATAGTACTAAAACTTTTCATTCCTCTTTATGTATTCCTCACAATACAGATGATAATTAATATAAAAATGAGATGTATATTAAGCAGTAACTAATTATTGAATTAAATAAAAAAATCTCTCAATTAGAATTAGTTAATTGTAATCAATAAAAAGAAAACCAAGAATTACAAAATGATATATTAATACTTAATCAAACTATAGAACAAATTTGTATTCAACTTTCTAAAGAAAAAGAATTATCAGAAAATTTGTCATCATAATTGAATGAACTCTAAACAACATTATCTCTCAGATAAAAAGAAATCTCGTAATCCTAAAACCAAAATTTAAAATTAATGGCTTTACTTAAATCAGGTACACAGAAAAATGGAAAAGAAAATAATCCTGATTCTATTTAACATAATTATTAGGAGTAAATTAATATGTTAAAAGAATAAATTCAAATATAAAAATAATCCTTCTAATAAACAGAATCATCACTTTAAAAGCAGATCTAAGGACTAAACTCTTTTCTAAGTTAATTCTTCCAATAAGCAAAAAATGATACAGAATAATAAAAGTCAAGATTGTCATCTCAAAATGACACTGATATATTCTAATAATAAATTTAAAATCTCGAAGATGAACTAGTAAAGTGTGATTCGAAATTCCAGAACTTTTAATAGACATTAAATAATATAACGGAAAAATAAATCAATTAAATTACACAGAATGCCAATCTATCTAATACCAAAGAAATTTCAAAACTTAAATAAATTATCTAGATTTAAAAAAAATAAATTGAATTACAATAAAAAACTATTTTAAACCAACATTTTGAGATTTAGAATCTATAAACTTTATTATATAAGAATGAATTTGAAAGTATAACTGAATAAAAGAGGAACAGTGTTAAGAAAATTGATTAATTTATGTGTTAGGAACAAGGATATTCTCCAAATGATGAAATGTAATTTCTATGATTTTTAATTATTAGTTACCATCTAAATGATAGTTAAAGTGATATCAAGCCAAAGTATTTTTTAGATAGTATTTAAAATACTCTTTAAAAATTTTAAGTAATTACAGAAGAAAGTACTTTTAGATATTGATATTATATTTATATCATTAAATATTCATAAGTATTTAGCTTTTGAGTGAGGTTAAAATAGTTTAATGAAGCTACTAAGATCTAAACTTTATTATGTGATAAATTTAAACACAATATCTGCACTAGGATATCTTGTTTTGAAATCTGCAAATGATAATATTCCATCTCTATCAAAGTCTAACCAATTAAAAATATAATCTAATTTAAGAGCCAGTTATTAAAATTTTTATCTATAAAACTCAAGATGAGTGTATGTTTAAATTATCATGGCAATTATTCTAGCTTGAATTTAATTGACATGTTCATCTTGATCTTATTTAGTAAGATAATCTTTTCCAATCAAATTTTATAGTTTTAGTTTTCTATAAAAATATAAAATAATGATACGAAATATGAGCTTATTAAATTTATTAGTTCATTGAATTAAAGAATAATTCAACATCACTCTTTTTGATTTATTTTAGATCTTATTCATGTAAGTATTCTAATAAATTAATGACAGTTATATTGTTTTCAAATTTTTGAAGGTCAATATATACAATATTTGATTTGCATCTTTCAATATCACGTAATTGTTATGCAATTTCATTTATCATTTGTTAAAATATTTCTCTTTCTTCTATATATGAAATTGATAATGTTTCAATTCTTAGTTATATGAGAATGATATACTTATTCTTTAAAGTCTGGAAATCAAATTCTAGATTTTTATTTAGCTTGGTCATATATTCATAATGTTGTTCTTTTTAAATTTAAAAGAGTGATCGATCAGCTTCAGGAAGGTATTGTTTTTCTTAATAATAACAGTCATTATTATATTTGTAATTGGCTAATTATTATAAATAGGTTGGTTTGTTAGTATAGGATTGATAACTTAAGGTTGAATATGGATGATAGTAATGATCTGATTAAGCATGGTTGATTTTTGGTGCAACTTAAATGTTATAATTATACATAATTTAATATCTCACATATACATTGTTCTTTTTGCATATTTTTTTTTAATTTCATCTCTCTTTTCTTTATCTTATAATTTGATTTATTATTCTCTAGGAAGGGACATAATTTTTTATTTTTCCTTTAATAATTTTTCGGTTTTCTTTTTTTAGGCTTCCTAAAATATAGATATCAATAATACTTCAATTTTCTTTTGTTTTTCATCTTTCGATTTAATTTCTTCAAATTTAGCTCTTTCTTCTTCATATTATTGTCTGGTAGATGCTGATAATTTATAATTGGCTATTTTATCAACAATAATAAGAATTAATGAAATAAATTCTGTATAATCATCTATTGATTCAATATTAATTAATGTAGCTCTTAAATGATATGGACTAATATAGAGAAATGAATTACTTAGGTAGAAGTGTTTTTTAATCTGTAAAATGAATATTTTAGATGTATTTATCATACTTTCCTAATGCTGAACATAATTTGGAATCAAAAATAGATGTTAGAGGTTCTTTACCTTCACCTAATGTGACAAGTGTTAAACTATGATTAAATAAATGTATATACTGATCATCAATTTTATCAATGGATAACTTTTCACAAAGATATTTAAGATCAAGATTAGCTTCTTTGTAGGATTTGGCATCTCTTTTCTTTACCAATGCAAAACATATTGGTTATGGAATGGAAGATAGTGGAATATCAATAGTGATTGTATCTCTTTCAGGCCAGATAAAGGAAAAGAATAACATAGATAATAGATCTTATCTTTTCTTAAGATCAATTGTAACAGCAAGACAATTTAAATTGTTTCTTCCTTAGGCCATAAATCTAAGATAATATGAAATTGTTTACCCAAAAGAATTACTTGAAATCGATTGAAGTAATGGTCCATTCTCTTTGTTTGTAACACCAACCTATGTGAAATTACTCTTAAAGAAGTCATATGTAGTTGATGCAAATTTCAAAGCTAGTTTCTTATTTGTTGTATTTCCTGTTATGTACATAAAGATGTAGAAAAGGAAGACCAAAAATCCGATGCATTCATATGGGTAATTGTTTGGTAGTTGTTTTACAAAAGAAATATAATCAAACTAAATTTGTGTTTAATTATCTTCCATTTGATAAATTATTAATGAAAATTATTTAAGGATATTTATAAATATATTTTATAT
>CAJJDN010000076.1:116805-179521 GCA_905182985.1 Paramecium sonneborni
TGGTAGTTGTTTTACAAAAGAAATATAATCAAACTAAATTTGTGTTTAATTATCTTCCATTTGATAAATTATTAATGAAAATTATTTAAGGATATTTATAAATATATTTTATATTATATCAATATATTTATTCATTATTTTTATTATAAAAAGAGTAATATACTAAATTAACTCAACTCAATTACAGTATAAACATAGAACCATTGAAGCTGTTAGATAATCAATTAATGACTAGCTAATTTTATGGCATTATTTATAGCCATAGGACTGGATATTAGATGATCTATAAGAATAAAATTATACTAGGGTAAATGGAAGTTGATATACAAACCAAATATATCAAAACTAGCAAGATTAAGTTTGTAGATCTAACACAAAACATCTTATAATTCTTTTGATAAATAATCCAATCCTTTTTTACTCATTTAAGCTAAGATTCGTTTTTTGTATCAAACCATTCTGATTCACTTTTACATTAATATATACATAGTATATTATTTATATTAATAGGCCAAACGATCAGACACAGGTCAAATTATTATCACATTTTGGGGTAGAGGAAAAAACTTACAATACTCCTTATACAAAATAATTAAAAGGATAATTACTCTTTACTAGAGTGCTAAATTCTATAAGGATTTTTAAGATATTAATAAAGAAAAAGTAGTATAGATCTACAAGTTGGATTCCTATATATATTTCTTTTTAATAGGTTAGAGATTAACAAAAATTTGCTATTTCATAAAATTGTCGCGAATATTTGTATTCTATTAATGACAATAATATTAAATTGACTATGAATATTCTCGTGAACGAATTTAAATAAAACTTTTCTTTTTTATTATAATATCAGTAAATCAGAACAAAAAATAATCTTACTCATGACAATTAATTATATTTTTAGAAAGGTATTAATCGAAATATTTCATTAGCAATACTTTTAAGGATAACAGATTTCACTAATACTTAGCAGATATTCCATTTTTTTCATATTTAGATAAACAAATACAATTGGAGCATTTAATTTGATAAAAGGGAAAATTTTAATATATTTAACACAAAAATAATTTAATAATTTGATAATATATTAAAATTTTATACATTCATATATATATATATAAATAAATAGTTTACGTTTATCATTATATTAAACATCCAATATTCTTATCTGAAAATTTTCTTTAAGACTTCTCATTTTTCGTTGTCAAACCTAATATAAAGTGAAAAAGTATAAATAAAAAATGTACCTCTATAATGAATATACCTTAATAAAGCTAATTTTCATTTTAATGGCAAAGGATATTGAAAATAATAGAGTTATCAATAATACTTATTACATTATCGAGTTGTTTTTGATTAAAGTAATCATTTAAATAAGTAATTACAATTTATTGCTTGATTCAAATTTTTTTTAATAATTAATTTTTATGCATAAAATTTTGAGATCAATCAAATCTGTAAAAGGATCTAGATTTGCTAATAAATTGCCTACCTATTTAGAAAGATTATAGTAATAAGAAGAAATGGATAGAAAAACCAATTTAGATGTACTTAGAAGAGAAGTTTTCAATGATTCAATCTAATTACCTATTAAATTCGCTGCTTATTATATTACTAAGTATACTGAATTTTATTAATAGCTAATAGACCTTTTGGGCTGAATTAACAAGATCTATGATTGATGCAAGCAATCATATGATTTTATTTGCAACCAATTATATTAATTATGGTAATATTATGATTTATTCATAAGGTCCAAATAAATAATTTCCATATGGAATAGAGAAAGTGAAACATCTGGTAGCTTTAATACCGTCTGCGTTGTTTCTATACTTTGGAGCATCAATATCATATGAATCATTTCTTAATATTTATAATTATGGTCATTATGTTGGTGAAATACATAGCAATGCTTGGGGATTAGCTGTATGTGTATTTGAATTATTGAATAGTTATATTTACTATCAATAGGGATAGAAACAAGTGTAGTTTTCAAAAATATAAGAGATGCACAAGCTGTGGATTCAAGTGATGAAACAAAAAAAGGATTATTAAAATAATTCTTATCTGTATTTTAAAAGAAAGATCCAGTCCTCTAAGCTATTCTTTATGAGAATGCTATAACAATGGGATCTACTTTAATCCCTTTATTGTCTTCTGCATTTACATTAATATATCCAACTCATGCATTTGAAATTGTAGGATCATTAGCAATTGGTTTGATTTAATTGTATGATAAAATGTTTGAAAATATGATAGATAACTTGCTTATCATTTAAGTGCTAAGAATCTTAGTTCTTTGATGGGAGAACAATCTATAAGTGATTTGGAAGTGAAGAAAATTTNATATATATAAATAAATAGTTTACGTTTATCATTATATTAAACATCCAATATTCTTATCTGAAAATTTTCTTTAAGACTTCTCATTTTTCGTTGTCAAACCTAATATAAAGTGAAAAAGTATAAATAAAAAATGTACCTCTATAATGAATATACCTTAATAAAGCTAATTTTCATTTTAATGGCAAAGGATATTGAAAATAATAGAGTTATCAATAATACTTATTACATTATCGAGTTGTTTTTGATTAAAGTAATCATTTAAATAAGTAATTACAATTTATTGCTTGATTCAAATTTTTTTTAATAATTAATTTTTATGCATAAAATTTTGAGATCAATCAAATCTGTAAAAGGATCTAGATTTGCTAATAAATTGCCTACCTATTTAGAAAGATTATAGTAATAAGAAGAAATGGATAGAAAAACCAATTTAGATGTACTTAGAAGAGAAGTTTTCAATGATTCAATCTAATTACCTATTAAATTCGCTGCTTATTATATTACTAAGTATACTGAATTTTATTAATAGCTAATAGACCTTTTGGGCTGAATTAACAAGATCTATGATTGATGCAAGCAATCATATGATTTTATTTGCAACCAATTATATTAATTATGGTAATATTATGATTTATTCATAAGGTCCAAATAAATAATTTCCATATGGAATAGAGAAAGTGAAACATCTGGTAGCTTTAATACCGTCTGCGTTGTTTCTATACTTTGGAGCATCAATATCATATGAATCATTTCTTAATATTTATAATTATGGTCATTATGTTGGTGAAATACATAGCAATGCTTGGGGATTAGCTGTATGTGTATTTGAATTATTGAATAGTTATATTTACTATCAATAGGGATAGAAACAAGTGTAGTTTTCAAAAATATAAGAGATGCACAAGCTGTGGATTCAAGTGATGAAACAAAAAAAGGATTATTAAAATAATTCTTATCTGTATTTTAAAAGAAAGATCCAGTCCTCTAAGCTATTCTTTATGAGAATGCTATAACAATGGGATCTACTTTAATCCCTTTATTGTCTTCTGCATTTACATTAATATATCCAACTCATGCATTTGAAATTGTAGGATCATTAGCAATTGGTTTGATTTAATTGTATGATAAAATGTTTGAAAATATGATAGATAACTTGCTTATCATTTAAGTGCTAAGAATCTTAGTTCTTTGATGGGAGAACAATCTATAAGTGATTTGGAAGTGAAGAAAATTTTAGAAATTATTAAATAAAATTAATATGTTGAGAAGATATAGAATGAAAAGGCTGTGATGTTAGGAAGTCGGAAATTCAGATTTTCAGCTGAAATAACCTTTAATATAAAAGTATAGATTTAATTGTATTATTATAGCAAATAAATTAAGACACTGAATCTAAATATTTGGAGAGATTTGACAAAGTAATTTATAGTGAATCATACAGAGATAGAGAGGAATACTTATAAGAATTATTAAGAGAAATTTAAGAATATGTTCTTGCTAGTTTACATATATAGGTATTTGTATAAATATTAAATAGATTTAAAAAATTGAAAATTCAATAAGAAATGAATTTCCTAATTGCATTCATTTAGATTTTGAAATTAATAATAAATCTTTAGCTGAAACATATTCAATAGATGATGGAAATTGGTTATTTAGAGAAACGTTATTAAAATCACCTTTTAAAGTAGAGAAATGGATGCTTGATGAGGTAGATAGATTGATAAAGAAGATAACAAAGAAGAAAAATGAAAGTTACATTGAAACGTAAGAATTAAATAGAGATTTAGTTATTAATCCTTATGTTCATCGATTTAATATAATTAGTGGCTTGAGATTGAAGATGATGATGAATATCTAAAAATTATTGAAGATTATAGATTTGAAGAGTTTTAGAATGAATTAAAAGGCATAGAATAAATATTGTAGTCCAATAATTAATCTAAAGGATAATGAATATATAAGAATAATAGCTATTATAATAATTGTATCAAAATGCAAATGCTTAAGCTTCTTCTTAGTTTACAACATTTTACCTATCTAAATTTCTACATAATTTAACTCTAAACAATGTAAGAAAACAATAATTACAAAAATTTGGGAGTGCTCAAAAGATGAATACCTTTGAAACAAGGTAATTTAGGAACTATGTAAGCGAAATAGTAATAAGTATGGCCAATGAATGCACCAATTAAATTTGATTAAATAGATCTGCCTGTTATTATATTGATTAAAATGAAAAACCATACCATATATTATGCTTTGACCGGTATTATAAACATAACTTAAATATTGAGTGTTAATTTTTACATAATAATGGTCTTTCTTGATTTTGTCTTCCCCAAACATACATTAGAGCTTCTACAAAGTATTCGGTTAGAGAATGTTCATTCAACCAAAGTCCAATCGAAGTAATCGTAATAAAATTTAAAAGCAAGTAGTATAAGTAATTTGCAAACCCTGGAAAAGTATGTTGTTCTAATGATGATGAAATAGATTAACTAAACTCATTAGCAATTTAATTTACAAAAAGAATAATCTTAAAACTGTAATCAAATCTAATTCTCCAAAATATAAAATGCTCGTCAATGTTCTCCATGGCTATCATAATTAATTTAAATACTTAAAACGATTCTAGGAATGCCAATTTATAGTTTAAATAGAGATTGGAGGGCTTCAGATATTAAACATAAGTTGCATAACTCAATATTATACTGCTAATAACAATTATTCTGGTTAATGGAGGAATATCTAGAATATATTCTAATACCATCTTATTTATTAATTATTTATATTATCAAAAATTCACTCAAACATTCCATACTCTATAATTCTCTTATTTTCTATGTAAAGTTTGAGTAAAGTTAATTGGCTTCAAAATTTAATAGTTTGTAGTTGATTCCTTCGATCCTTTTAATCTCTTTTATAATTGTTCAACTTAAGCCAACAATAAAGGGTTTTACTGAATACTTCCTAAATCTTGTATAGATGTGTTTTCTGGTCCAATTACATTCAATAATGGTTTGATTTCAGAAATCGAATTATAACCTAATTTTAATGAATTCAGAACGTTATTCCTTTTTAAAGCAACACTTAATAATTAAATAAAATCATTTCCTAATTAATTATGTTCCAAATCTATTTAATATAAATAATAATTTGTTGATATCATATTAGCTAGATACTTGCCTGATAAATCATTTAAACCATTATGTTATAAATTTAAATAAATCAGAGACTAATTATTTGACAATCCCTATGCCAATACATTTATATGTTCTGACGTAAGAAAACAATACTTTAAAGTTAACTCAGTCAAATGACATTATAAAGATGATAAAGATTAACTGAACTTTTGTAAGTCTTAAATAATTGAGTCTTATATTATAACACTTCTCAATGATTTCTAATTTATTGCCAATTTAATCAAAACATCAGCGCCCTTATAATCTGATTGTCCAGATTTAAAGGCATCTAAACACACATGATATAAGTCAGTCTATTAAGTTAAAGCACTATATAATTAATTTAATGTTATGAGACTATGTGAAAAATTGTTCCTTGAAAAACTAATCATAGTAGTAATTTGTATTACTCAAATGATTTGAAATAATTAACTTCTTTAATACTTCCTAAAAATATTTCCATTCCTTTTGGACCTAGTTCATTATGACTTAAATCCAAACTTTTTACATGAGTTTGCGAAACAATCAATTTTAATTCGTCACAATACGAATCATCAATCCCATTATTTTTTAATTTCAATGTATGTAATGTTCTCATATCTTGTATCTAATCTAAAAATTCTTTAAATGCCAATCTATTAAATTTTTTGTTACCAAAATTGCTTAGATCAATAACCTAATTAACTTACAAATCAATATACCTCAATCAAATGATACTGATTTTTAAAATCGATATTTGTTTTTAAGTTATTCTTTGGTCTTGTTTTTGATGGTAATAATTTTGTTGGCAGTTTTAAATTACTAACAGCATCATAAAAGGTTTAGAATTATTCAGTTTGTTTTTCTTCTTCATTTAATTATGTAAATATAATAGATTTAGCTTAAGGTAATGTAATTGAATGAGGATTTATTTTTGATTGTGTAACAACTTCATTTTATGTTTGCATAAGAGGTGCTTCAAAACCTGTAGTTTCCTTATATTTAATTTTGAGGAACTCAATCATTTTTTCTTATTCTTCGATCTTCTAAATGTATTTCAAATTAGGTCCTAATGATTTATTCATTTATAAAAATTATTTATTAATAAATATTTATTAGAAATGAATGAATAAGAGAAGATTACAACTACACTAACTAAGAAAATCTCTGAAGATGAAATGATAAATGAAAAAGAGGTTCTTTAATCTCTTTCTTATATAAACTTTAAACTTCTCAATGTAGTATATTTAATTGTATAGCTTTAGACATTAATACTATAGAATAAATAAGAAAACAATGTAATAATTTTATTCAAAGCATTGTTAACTATTTTTCAAGATTCTGAAAATTGGATTCCTAAAAATATAAAGGATTGGGCAACCATCTAAAGAACTATTGGACACACATCAAAATTCATTCAAATGTTATAAAATTTTAAAAAATATTACATAACAGAGTGTAAAATATTACAAACTTAAGAATTATTACAAGATGTTTTTGTATAAAAGATATCATAAAGAGCAAACAATCTATTAAAAATTGTTAAATCACTACTTAAATATTATAGCAATCCTTTTAATTAATCATTGAATGAAGATTCTTAATTAACTGGTAAATTTTAGAATGAACCTCCCTTGAGTCCAATTAGAATTTCAAATCTTATGGAGTAAGACTCAGAAATAATTATGTAAGAATTAATCAAAAAAGAAAAATTTAGTACAATTTAAAATGAGATCAAATAATCATGTCAAATAAGTAAGATAAGATCAAGAAGTCCAACAACTGCCTCTTCTGGAAGTAAAAGTAGAACTATTTAATCATGTTAAAATCATAGATTATCTATCCCTATAAGCAATCCTATCAGATAACTAAGTAGTTCCCAATAAAAATTGAATTTCAATATCAAATCATAAAGAAAAACAAATAATAATAGAGCATCACTAAAATCTAGTGAAATCTATTTTAGAGAGAGATCACAAACGAATACTCAAAGTAAATTAGATCAAGTTGAGAAATCACCTATATAAAGAATTAAATAGTAAAGTGCCAAGGATTCATTGTTTATTAAAAAATCAACCCTTAAAAATGGTAAATGATTATAAATTTTTTCATTTTAATATTACTAACAGAAAAGTATTAATCATGAATACTATTAATGCCAAGGCTATAAAATAAATTTAAATTATACCAAATATTGCTTAAAAAATAGAGCATATTGTAAATGACAATTTGCAACATTTAAAGTTAATATTAATCCTATCTTCCATAATATAATCGAATTCTTCTCCTTATTAATTTACAAATGGTGCATTAGCTTTTTAATATTGGAATATTGGAATATCAATTTATTGCATTCACACTCTCTTTTTTATTATATATATATATATAATAAATTTATATTAAAAGTTCACTTATATAGATAATAAGAATTTTATGTATATTTATTTTCATTTCAGCATTTCTTATAACAACTCATCGATTTCCAGTAAGCTTTGATCACATGCAGATCCTCTTGTTGTTGCTTTAATTGATGCTTTAACAAAACTCTCATCATATGGATTTCTTATTTATGGTGTCATATCAGTTATTTTATACTTTATTTATGTACTTTGATTCAATTATTCATCATCACTAATAGTCTTAGAATTCAATATAGAATAATCTACTCCTTATAATTTTTATTCCTAACTTTAAATAAACATTTAACAAATACTTCTCCATGATCTGATTGTTTTTATGGTCCAAATAAAATACATAATTTTATAATGCACCAAATAAATGATGAAAAAACCGATACTACAAATAAGCATAATAACACTTCTCTATAGTGTAGTTTTATCAATAATTATTTCACTTTCTGGAACTCTTATTTATATGCACTTTGCTTTTATTCATTCGACTTTTCAAACTATGGAATCGTGTAATTTTATTTTGGAAATTCAGAAACATCTTCTTCTATCAATTCTTGCTACAACACTAAATTAGAATCAAACTCTAGTCTTTCTATCTAAAATTGATTAACCCTTTCTTATCCTATCAGAGGTTCTTCTATCAATTACAAAATTGAAATTGGTTTCCGAACTATTCCAATATGCTTTTTTGGATGTTAGATTCTACAATCAGAAAAAGCAATATTGTGCATTATCATAATCAAAATTATCATCTTTAGCTTTGTTTATTTCTTAAATAAACAATTAAAATATTATTATGAAACGATTTTAATCTTGAATAACTTTCATTTATTTCTCATACAAACAGAAAATTTTAACAAAATCAACCTCATAATCTATCCTTACAATCTCTAGAATACACATTTACAAAACACCAATATTTTAATTATATTTAACTTAATAAAAAAGGATTTCCTCCATCTCTACATCAGTTAAAGTTTGTGTCATTTATTGAAAATCTCATTATTCATCTGAATTACCATAAATAATAAATTTAATTAATGCTTCTAAAAAATAATACTTCATTCCTCTTCAAAATTATTATAATTTTGAGAAAATTTTTATTTATTAAAAATACAAATTGAATGGTTTTGACTAATAAAAGTAATAAAAAATTATTCTCTGAATCAAATTATCCAAAAATTATCAATACTTCTTGATAATTTAAGTAAAAATAAATTTCTATATAAAATATTATTTCTACATTTATTAATTATTTTAATCAATAAATATTTTTATTTAATTTATTTAATTATAATTTTTTATAAATATAAAAATTCTCAAATATGAATTCTAATTCTTATCAAACATAAGTGAATAAACTGAGGATCAATATTTGATCAAATTTAGAGATTTTAATAAAAGTTTACAAGAATTGATCTATTATTTTTTACAATTTCTATCATCTTATTATAATTAAATTGATCTACACAATTTTATTTTAATTTATAAAGATAACTATTAGAGTGAGTTTATAGAAATTATTTTATTTGATATCACTTTATATTTAATAAGTTCCTCTACATTACTTAGATCGCGGTTTTAAAATAGTAAATTTGATGATCGTAATTAACCTTATAATATTGAATAAGGACTATTATTTAGTGATATTAGTATCATTCAAATAAGGAGATTATATTAATTAAATATATCAATAAATAATATCGTAGATAGACTCTTATGAAATGTTTAAATTTTCTACTCTCCCTAAATTTAATTCTTAATTATGAATATAAGGTAGCCAGAAGTGTTAATACTCATATATAGATATAAAAATTATACTATATTTATAGAATATTTTAAAATATTTTGAGAACTCATCTTTCATTGTATTATATTTTGTTATGATTAAAGTTCAGTAAATTTGTGAAATTTATTATTTTATTATTGGGAGATGAATGATTAAATGACCATAACAATGTGTATAGTTTGTTTTAAGCTAAATTCTTAAATATATGTGAAACAAAAATACAGATTTGCATACTGGTTATATGATTTGCACAATCACACAATAGTACATATTTTTAAAGTTATAGTACTAAATAAGTTTATGATAATTGATGGAGAAACGAATTCTAAAAATTTAGTCTTATTTAAAAGCCATAGAATTAGATAGAAAGAAAAAAGTTCTAATAATAGTATTAGAAAAAATAGCTTTTTGGAGGTTACTTAAAGTAATAGAGAAATAGTTTGAAGATAAGGAATGATTAGTATAGAGTTAGAGTAATATTTATGTTTTAATTTTTAGAATGTAAAGTAGAACAAAAAAACAGAATGAATGAAGTATAATGAGAAAAGTTCAAATAAAAAGGTCAATTTAAATAGCTCTGTGGAATGTTTGTTGACTTTTAAAAGTTGAATATGATGGGAATAATTTAGAATAAATAGAGATTATTTGAGAAGAATATTTGAATCAAATTCATAAGGAAAATGCATGATTTAATTAAAGTAATTAATTTTAATAAATCATCAATGTGAAATCATAAAGGTATAGTTTTAATTTGTGGTAAATATGTAATATATTTAGAAAATGCTGATAAAGAAGCTAGAATCTTATGTTAAAGAACGAATTCATAGAAAAAGAAAGTAAATAATTATAAATTTAAATTGTTGTTACAACTAATTAAATAAATATAATAATTTTTTTCTTATTTTGATATTGAATAACATTTAACATTAATAATCAAGAATTAATTCGTGGCAACATCATAGCATATGGTGTTTAGTAAATATTGTGTTACAATTACAAAGGGTATAATGTCGGAGTTGGTGAAACAGGTTCATATTCTTATTTTACGTGGATTTACTATTTAACTTCTAGAAGTTGCTTGAATATTAGTTAGGATGCCAAAAATAAATTTTAAATAGTTGTGTAATAAAATGGATTTTAGGTTTCTGCAGCCTTCTAATATTATTAAGTTAATGCAGAAAATAGTTTTTAACAGTGTTAATGAAGAAGAGAACGCTATTCTTAGATCAAATTCGCTTAGTCTTCTTTAGAAGGTTGTTTGTCAATATATATCTACATAAATTTATTTAAAATTACCTGACTAACTTCTGATGATACAATAGGCTCAGACAATTAGAAAGTGAAAGGATTTATAATTGAAATCTTCAAGATATTCTCTACTTTGAGCTTCTTCTTTCTAGTCTCTTTTTTACCTATTCTACCCTCTTTTTCATATGCTTTTTAGATTGTACGTACAGTGCAATATTTTAACTTAAGCCTATTTGCTACCTAAAAGAATAAAGGATCAAGATATCATATATATAGGTATAGACATAATCATAAATTGGGATTAATTTGATACCTCTTATAAAGAGAGCTTCTCTTAAAAAAGAAGCTTTAAAACTTGTCTTCTTTCTTCCTTATCAATTTTTTGGTACTTTCTAATCTATTTTGCTTATGATTCTTGATTTTCAGATTTAGTCATTGAGTGTAGAATCTTTATTTTTATTATATTTATATAAAATTTAAAACCAATACTTATTAAATTTGAATTAAGATTCACTTTTTTATTTATTTATAATTTCTTTTCATTGTCTAATTTATTAAAAAGTAATTCAATATACTTCAATCAATAATTCAACCTCTAACTTATTCTTTGCATCCAATATTACTACTTACATATAAATAATCATTCATTCTATTACAATATTTTGCTTTTTTTAATCATAAAAAAATCAAATTGTAATCAAAATCAACTCTAAATTTTATTCATTATGTTAATAATCAAATTTTTAATTGCTTTCATCATTGAATATTCAATAAATATTATCCCAAAGCATATCAAGAGGGAAATTTATATTAATTGCTATACATTGATTTTTAAAATGTTCCATTCAAATGTATGTATGTTATTTATTTTCCTTTTAAATCTTTGTTACTTGTATCACAAAGTTTCTAAACTCTTGTATTTTATGAAATTTCTTCTAAGTCCAAAATACTTATAGTTTCTTTTAACAAATTAACAGGCAAATTTTATAAATAAAACCCTCAGCTATAACCTTAAGTTATTTCTACAAAAAATCTTACATATAATTTACCATAACATCATTTTCTATTATTTAAATATGTTTTTGGGCAGATTTTGATAGGTGTGACTTCTTTTAAAAAAGCATGCTGGATTATTCTATCCTACATAAAAAATGTAATTTTATTGAAAAAAATAAAGCAGTATAAGCATGTCAATTAGGAGTTCATTTTGGATTTATCAAAAACTTCTCTTAGATGATTGGATTATATATTGAAAAATAAAATGAGTTTTCTCTCTTTCAATTATATACTCTTCATGATACCTCTATTGTTTTGCTTATCAATAATAAAAATTGTTACTATTTCTAGATTGATAACTAATTCGAAGTGAATTGTGAAATTTTAAATTGGAATGGTCTAACCATTTCTTTCTCTTTTAGGTTAAAATATCGATAATTGATACTATCTTAGTTGGAATAATAGATGTCTGAATTAAAGGGTTGATGAGATTTTAAATAAGAAGTTTATTCTGAGGTCTGAAATTTACCAAGAAGAAATTTAAAAATTAAATGTTCTTAAAATAGTATAAATTAAGATGATGCAAAATTATGAAGATGATTAATAATTATTTTATTAAATTAATCGAAAAACTAGGATGATATGAGTATATCCAAATAATCAATCGATTTTCTTCATCATTGTAAAGAATTCTTCTATTGAAATTTGACCATCAGAATTAGAATCAAATTCTTATACTACTTGTTTCCACATATCTTCTGGGATTCCACTAAATATTTCTTTCAACTCATCTATACTTATACTTCCACTTTTATCCTAAATAATTGTATATTATACTTTATCAAACATACGAAAAGTAACTTACAATCTCTATTTAGATAATAATTATTATCTATCAATTGTGGCAATAACAAATTCTAATATTAGATAGATAATAATAATTTACCTGTATAATCAATAGATCCAGAATTATTTTTATCAACTTATTAAAATATACGATTGACTTCTTCTGCTGCTTCAACTGGTTTCATAATCTTAGAATAACCTGCTAGTAACTCCTCTTTACTTAATTTTCCATCTTGATTAGTATCCAAACATTAAAATATTTTTAATAATTCAGCTTTTTCCTCTTTAGTTGCCAATTAATTAACAATAAATTTAAAAACAGCTTCTTATAACTTTTATTATTCTGTAAATTTTCTCATATTTGTCAAAACTTTTGTCATTAATGGTTTATCAAATTCAGTAGGATTTGTAAATTTTTTAATCCAAGGATCATTTAAAGCTTATTAAGCACTGTATCTCTTATCTTAATATAATAATGATAATTTATAACTTGGTTCAAACTGTAACATTTTCCTAATGAAATCTTTGGCCTCTTTAGATACTTCTTCCCATTCCTAAGTTTCAAATGAGTAAACCCCTTTTGAAACTTTTTCCATTATTTTTTCTTCACTTTTACCATCAAATGGTGGATATCTAAAATAAATTAATAAGTTTACCCACACAATAAAATGTATAGAATTACACCACAAGACCATATATCACATTTTTCATCATATTTCTTTTTCAAAACTTCAGGAGCAATATAATATGGTGTTCCTAACTTCTAATTTAATTTTTGGTTTGGAACGAATTCTTTTGAAGTACCAAAATCAATAATTTTTAGCATAGAATTATCCTTTTCAGATTCATATAGAAGATTTTCTGGTTTTAAATCTCTATATAAAATATTATAATTATTTTTTACCTATGAACAATCTTCTCATCATGACAATAATTGATTGCCGATAATATTTGTTTCATTATATCAGCAGCTTTCTTTTCTGAAAAACTACCTTCTTATCTTATTTTATCAAATAGTTCTCCTCCAGTACATAGTTCTGTTACTATATAAAAGAATCTCTCATCTTAATAAAATTCATAAATCTTAATTATGTTTGGATGATCCTTTAATATAATATTTGGTTACTAATTTTTATAGCATTTTAACTTCATTCATTAATCTTTCTTATTCCTCCTTACTTGTTTAAGATTTGTGTATTATTTTTACAGCTTTCATTAGATTTGTGCTTTTATGAATAGCTTTTCTAACTTCACCATATGCACCTAAATTAGATCTAATAATTTTTATACCACTTCCTAAAGGAGGATTTAAGAGTGTATAATCCTTTGTGATACGTCCTAACTTTTCACTTGTAATGATAAGATTACCTAGACAAGTTTAAGCTTTAAATTCAATAAAATAGATTTACCATCATTAAGTTGAAGTTTTTAAGGGGAAGTATTATCTGATTCCTATTAATTACTTGGGTTCTTAGTAGCAGAATTATTTTGGGAACGCTTTCCAGAGCAAGAGCCCATAAGTTATTATAAATAATAAATATAAATGGGTACTTGTAGTTAAAGAAACAATGAGGAGAATGCAAAGACAAAAGAAAGAACATTGATGAAATTAGTAGGTTATTTTTACAGTATCCCTATGCAACAACATCCAGACATAGATAGCTTAGTAATTACAAAGTTGGAAAGACAAAAAATAATTTCAAGAGGATTAAGTAAGAATCTGATTGAAGAAATTGTATTCTTTTTAAATTCTCGGAAGATTAGGAATACTGAATAAGACGATTTACTTGAACATTTTAATTATGTATACAACTAATCTTTTAAGAAATTGAATAACTTTACTACCAACCTGGGGAAAATGATATTGATTGTAAAGTTTTATAATAATGATATCTAAGACATCGCTCGAAGTTTTGTTGTGTTATAAGTCTCTAGAAATGGGAGAGTTAACTCCAGTAGATGTTTGGTGGGTAGAAGATCATTTTTTATGGAGATATTGCCAATTAAAAGATCAGTACAAAGTAGAATATGACAATTTTTTGGATTTCAATTATTTGATAAAGTTTTTATATCTACTCAAAGAGTGCACAAGAATTGAATTGAAAAAAGAGAATTTGGAATTGAATTTGCTAATTGGTTCAATTAAAACAGAACATCAGTAATAGGAATTTCCAAACACAGCTAGAACTGTTGATAGTTTTCGACCATAACAAAGAAGATAAGATACATTTTGAATACTTATATTCATTAATCGAATTCTGAAAACATTTTGTATCTTCCTGGACCAGGTGTGACTTTATTAATTTCATATGGTCCTTTTCTTTAAGATTTGCTAAATGTTTATTACACAGCTGATCTCATTCCATTCTTAGGGTATATTCCTTAAGAATTAATACCTATATTTTCAAGTGAATAACGACCTGGTTCAGGATAATCATTCACTAATTTAATTTTGAAAGATATACCACCAAATGTTTTGAATCTCTCTTAATCTTTTCCAATAATGCATGCTCCTGAATTTTAAAATTTAGAGAGTGGATAAACTCCTTTTGATGTTATGGCTTATACATATTCATAATTCCCAGGTCCTTTTTGGATAATGCATCTAATCAATTACCTGGAGTATTGAACTTCTATAAAGATTATGTTCTTTATCCAAATGTAAACTTTTATCTTCTTGTAACAGTGCTAGGTATAGCATAACGATCTGGAGGTGGAGTAGATTAAATAAGAGTTGCCCAAATTCCTTAAAGCCAAGTTTCTTCTCTACCCAAAGCAAATTGAATTCCTTTCTTTTCACCAATGTTTGTTTCTGCAAAACTCTTTATTTCATATTTATTTGGAGCTGGTACTTATTTTACATGCTTTGAAAAATCATGTCTAGATTGTATTTGTGACTAATTTACTTTTAGCCATAACCTATGCCAGCCATCCTCTTACTTAAACTATCTGGAAGATTGTACATAGATCCATTACTTATTTTAAATTTAGATTTTACATCTATTTTGTTGAATATGTCTCACGTGCTGCCTTTGAAAATGTGTATCTTTATTTTGATATTGAATTATTGAGAGGTTAATCATATATACTTTTTGAGGTATTCATTTATATTATTTTATAATTCTATATATATCTCTATTTTTGATAATTTTTATTTAACTTATTATTCACCTATGAGTTAAGATAAATATCAAGACCAATCTAATAAATTTGAAAAACCAATGTATTACTTTCAATGTATTATTTCTTAGAAATGAACAAATTGGAGAATTAATGGAACATCTCGATAGAGAACATGATAGTGAAGATGAAGGAATGGAAGATTATAAAATTGGAGGTGTCTTAAATCAATTTTACTTTTTAGGTTATCATCCAGTTCATATTGGAGAGATTTTACTTAATCGATATGTGATTATTTAAAAATTAGGTTGGGGACACTTTTCTACTGTCTGGTTAGCAAAAGATTTTAAATATGATACATATGTGGCATTAAAAATTCAAAAGAGTGCCTCTCATTATTTAGAAGCAGCATATGATGAAGTGAATAAATAATTTTAAGAATTAGGTTGAAATTCTTCAAAAAGTAGCTTAAAATGTTTAAAATCCAGTTTGGATTCAATCATTGAAAGAATATTATGCAGATGTAAGATAATATGATTTAATTATTAGTAAGGACGAACATCTTTCAATAGAGATGATACTCACACAGTTTAATTGTTAAATTCATTCGTATATAAAGGACCTTATGGTCATCATTTTTGTATGGTTTTTGAGATTTTGGGTGTAAATTTATTAGAAATCATTAAACGATACGAATACAAAGGAGTAATGAATTGATTTAAATGTTTAGTGTCCAATGGATATTGCAAGAAGAATGGCAAAATAAATTTTAATAGGATTAGATTATCTACATCGTATATGTGGAGTAATTCATACAGATTTGAAACCTGAAAATGTTTTGTTATGTTTATCAGATGAGGAGATAAAAGATATAGTTGAGAATGGATAGTTGACTTCAAATTAACTGTTTTCAGATAGAATTCATATATATAGAGAAATGTTAGGAATTGAGAAAAAAAGTGTATAGGAGAGTATAATTAAAAAGGAAGATGAAGAATTAAGTGAGAGTACAGCAACAAATTTATCAAAGACTCAGAAGAGAAAATTATTAAGAAAAAAGAAATAGTAAAAATAGAATGAAGAATCAAGAAAGGAATCATAAGAGATTTAAGTGGATTAAATAGAAATGCCAAAATCAATAAAGGAATTGTTTCAGTAATAAAAGAAGTAAATAGATATAATAATATAAATTAAGAATATCATTTACTTAATAAAAAAAGTTACCTGATAATTTTCGTTTGAAAATAGCAGATCTTGGTAATGCATGTTGGATACATCATCATTTTTCAACCTTAATATAAACAAGATAATATAGATCACCAGAAGTATTATTGGGAATTAAATATAATCCAACAGCTGATATTTGGAGTTTTGCTTGCATGATATTTGAAATGTTAACAGGAGATTACTTATTTGAACCCAGATAAGGACCTAACTTTTCAAAGAATGAAGATCATTTGGCATAGATATAAGAATTATTAGGAAAATTTCCATTTGAATATAGTACTAGAGGAGTAAAAGCTAAAGTAATAAATAAAAAGTAATAAAATAGAGATATTTTTAATCGAATGGTTAAATGAAAAGGATACCATAATTACATTTTTGGAATTTATATAATGTTTTGAGTGAGAAATATAGATTCAAAAATGATGAAGCTTTATCATTTGCATCTTTTATGATGCCTATGTTGCATTAATTACCAGAATATAGAACAACAGCTCAAGAAGTTCTAAGAAGAGAATTATGTTCAAATAATTTAGATAAATAACAAAGGAGATGTTTACTAAAAAAATATATAGATTAAATATTCTAATTTTAGAATTTTAGAAATCTTATTCCTAATTCTGGATGGTTATAATCACAAACAGACCCTGATGTTGGACATAAGATGAATGAAGATGAATTTAAAAAATTTACAAAATAAAAGAAAGCTAATGAAGAGGTTGAACAATTAGATTAAGCTATTGAAGGTATTTAACCAACCTTATTATCTAATTATAGAAGAGTATTATATAATTATATTTAATTTAGGCTTCAACCAGATCATATGATGGTTCTACTTCCTAAACTCCTCAATAAGATAAATTTCAAAAAAAAGATGGCAAGTATGTTGAACATAGAGTTATTGACAGATCATTCACAGATTTAGGATATATTGGATATGGAGATGGAATTGATTTAGAATAATTAGACAGTACAGGAAATTGGCAATTTAGTTGATCTATTTACATGTTTAATATAATATTCTGAATAATATTATGTTATATATAACCATTTTCACTAATTGTGATGGCCTTCGAATGCTCTGATATTATGAGCTGTATTTATTACAAAATTAGATGTATCTATTACATATCCCTTTGTTGCTGCTTCAAATAATTCTGGATGATGTACTATTCCTTCCTATTTTCCATTAATTATTCAAATACTTTCATGAAATATATTACTTCATCTTATACTGTTGTACCCAATTCTTATATGTGATCAAGTTAACATGCTAATTCATATTTCAATTATCCTTCTTCTGTTAAATAATCTGCATTATCTCTATCATCAAATTATGTTAAATCAGCTGTCAATGGATGGAATTAATATGTCTCTACCCAATATACATTTTTATCGTTTGCAAGTGTATTTGTCTCAATCTTAAGTACTTTTCCACCTCTCAACAATGAAAGTCTCTGAATTTTATATTATAATGATCTCCAATACCTATTCAAATAAAAGCTTTCTATTACCACATTCTTGGAATCCACAAAAATGATGGTGCATATATAAATAGATTGTTCCAGTACCATGCTATGTCCAATGGATTTTTGAACCAAAGATAAATTGATAAAGGAATTGCTGTCTCATATAGTACATATGGGTATTTGAGAAAGATTGTTAAATGTTTGTGAGGGTCGCATGAATATCTATACTTAAATTAATTGGTTATACAATAACACTTCTCCGATTCTATCAAACTCAATTGTATAAGTTGGTTTGTAAATTCGATCTGTTTTAACAACATATTATGATTCGTCATTCATAACTTATGCTTTATGAGCAATTGTTGCATTATGGAAACTTTTAATGTGATTCAATTGATAAAGATTCTTAATACCTAATCTTGCCGTATTAGTTATTCTTGGCAACATTATTTTAAAGATATGAATAATATTAATATTATATTAGTCATAAAACAAAATACTACATCCACTTTATTTACACTCTTATTTTAATTTTGTCTATCTTAATTATAAAATGTCCTTAATTCTGGATTTTGAATTATAATAATCATTAATCCTTAAAAAGACTTGTAAGAAACATAAACAATTATGATCATATGAAATAATAAAATATTATATGAAAATTAAATCGTTTTTGAGATGTATCGTTTTTTAGTTAATAAATAAATGAAAGGTATTATTGCTATCATTCTTGCATTGGCTGTGGTTTCAAATGCCACAAGCACAAAAGATTAAATTTTGGCTCTCCTCTAAACAGGAACAAAGGCCAGTGATGCAATTGACACAGTGTTTGGATTACTTAATGATTTAAAACAATCTAACATTGATGCTTAATTTGCTGCTGACTAAAAGAACGAAACAGATGAATGGGTTGGTGCCTAAACTATTGAATAATTCACAAAGATAAAGACTCTTAACTAAAAATTGTTCCAATAAGCTGTAGAAAATAGAGCTGAATATGAAAACGTATTATAATAAACCAAAAACTATTTGGCATGGAATGAAGCCAGAAGAGATTCAATTGCTGCTAAAATTGAAACACTTTCAGACAACTAATGTTTCTCTAACCAATTATTTGTTAAATCCATCAAGCACAATTAAGAAGCTTTGGAAGTCATCAGACTCCTCAAATAAGATGTTGCTGGATACATCGTAAATGGAGATTCTTTTGAATTCACTTAAGTCTAAGCTTAATCAGTTGCTGAAAAATTAAAATAATACAGTAACTTATTCTAAGAACATTAAATCAAATCATTCTTAGCTCTTGCATAAGAAGAATAAGTACAATTATAAATTTAATTAGGCTTCTGAATCATCTGGAAATGGATAAACATTAGCTGAAAGAGTTTTAGCTGTTCTTGAAGGATTAGAAGCTGAATTAGCAGCTTCATTAGAGAATTTGAAATAAAATGAAATTAATGCATCATGGGAATTAGCTGGATGGGTTTCATTATCTGAAGCTGAAATTGCTTCATTAGAAGTTGAATATGAAAGAAAATAAGTCTTTGCTGATAGAACTGCTACTGTATTATTTTTAATATATTCTAGTAAATCTAAGCTGCCTTAGCTCAATAAGCCAAATCAAAGATTATCTTATAAGAATCTTAAGATGCTTTAGATTAAGCCTAAGCTGATTTGGAAGCTAAAAGAGCTGATTATGCTGAAGCTAAAGCCAAAAGATTAGAAGAGAATGCCATCTTAGATGAAGTAATCATCATGTTCAAGAAATAAGTTGCATCATGGTCTGGAAGATGATATTCTTTTTAAATACAAAATTAGTCAATCAAAATATTAAAAGATTCCTTTCATTCTTATATCTATCTCCAAAAACAGAAATATTAATAAATTTCAATTATTAATTAGTAATCTTATATCAAAATCATCCTGTTGTTGTACTCCTCTTCATTTATAACATAGCATGCAATTACATACCCTATGAATCTGTATAAATTTTAAATTCCTTTGAATCTGCATCTAAATATTTGCATTTCTCATTTTAACAAAAATGACATTTCGGATTCTTGAATTCCAAAGCACAAATATGACAAATGTAATTCATACAACAATTTGATGCCAATATATCTATATTATATATAAAATAATTCTTTTACAATTGAAATAGCAAAAACATATTGGACAAGAATGCTAAGTTCTCTCTGTTATTACATTGTTGATCATTATTTCATTTAATTAATGAGTAGTTTTTATTTTTTTACTCTTATCTAAATATGCACCCCCAAATTCTTATAAAACATAAAGATTAGGATCCTTACGATTCATTTTCAAATATTCATTAACAGTGCTGTCTAATTAATGGTTAATAATCATACACATTTTATTAGTAGTATTAGGTTCCTACACCTCTTATGAGTTACCGCAACAGAAGTATTTTTCAAAAAATGAAACTTTTCTTCTACTCTCTTAGTTCTCAGCCATGTATTTGAAGTTTATTTTAAATATCAAAATTTATTGTTATTAAAGAAAATGATCAACTTTAAATTTCAATAATTCATATTGTTATTCTTTATAAAAATTATTATTTTAATTGATACTTGCTTTTACATGCTATTTAATTATTTAATATTTTTATTAAGAAAGATCTCTCATTAATTTTTACTTTCAATATAGAAATGGCAAAGCATTTGTGCAATCATAAATCAAAGCTATAATAAAACTATAATAGATGAATGGAAAGAATTTGCCCAAAAACCGATTTATCCATTTCTCTCTTAATGGACTATAATAATTATAATAAGTTACCTTAAATACAACATTATATTATAATAAAACACCAAAGCAACATATATTATATTTAACACAAAAATGAATGGATATTTCATCAAAAGCGTATGAGTGGCCATAATCATAGTATCTTACCATTAATATTCTTTTCTTATTATGATAGCAGTTACAACAATCATTGAAATCTATTCTTAATATAATTATAGAAGTACCACATGGTGATACCATAAACAAAATCTACATGGTTCAAAAAGTGAACCTTCAAAAATTGAGATCATAAGATCTATGAAGTAATAAATTGGAATAGGAACAGCCTGAGTATAAAACAAAGAAATACAAAGAATTGTATTATTCTTTAATCAAGAGCATCTTATTTGATTAATTGATAGTAATTAGGGATTGTAAATTATTTGTATAGCTGATAGAATGCAATAAGAAAAACTGGAAACATTTAAATTAAGCTCCAAATATACCTAAGATAAAAGAAACTTAATACGTACCATAACATATCATTATGATATCTAATTGAGTAAGTTGTTAATTGAAAAGGTATGTTAGCCGAATGAAAGGTCATAAATTTATTTATGTTTTAATCCGATAGTGAAGAGGAGGATTCATTAATAGTATGTTAAATAAAAAATATGAATGTAGATAGGTGATATCATATAAGGAAGATTTGAGATTCATTCAAAGATTGGTTGTGGTTCTTTTGGTTAGGTTTACAAAGTGATTGATTAAAAATATGGTAATACTCCATATGCAATGAAAGTGGAATTTGGAAGTTAAGAATGTAATTTATTGGAAAAGGAAATAAAAGTTTTAATAGATTTGAGGTAAGAATGAGATTTTGTAAAAAAATATAAGAAAAAAGGTTGGATTTCCAGAGATAAAGTTTTATGGGAAAGAAAAGAGATATACATTTTGTGTGATGAATATTTTAGGGAGAAATTTAGAATCCGTGATTAGAAAATGTGGAGGTTGGTTTTCACTTTAAACTGTTTTACGATTGGCAATTTAAGTTATTACACAGTCAAAATTAGATGATTGATAGGATTGAAGTCCTCCATTCATGCAAATATTTACATAGAGACCTTAAACCAGATAATTTTGTATTAGAAAATACGACCAGTCCAAAACTAATTAATTTAATTGATTTTGGATTATCAAAAAAATATGCTGTATTAATATATTTAGTTTATAGAATTCAAAAGGAGATCATATAAAATTGATAAAAAAACCAGGATTAATAGGTACTGCTAGATATGCAAGTATTAATGCACATGAATCATTGGAATAAGGAAGAAGAGATGATTTATAAAGTTTAGGTTATGTTTTATTGTATCTACTTACTGGGCATCTACCTTGGATGAATGTTAAAATTGAAAATAAAAATCTTAAATATGCTAAAATTCATCAAATGAAGAAAAATTGGAAATCAGAATAACTATTCTCTAAATAAGCCAAATGTTTTATTAAATTTATGTAAGATATTTAAAATTTAGATTTTACATAATAACCTAATTACAAATAACTTAAATCCTATTTCTAAGATGAATTATCTTAACTTTCTCTTAATTATTTAAATTATGGCTATGATTGGGAAAAACTTAAAGAATATTCCAGCAAAAATAAAAAACATTAAACTATTGCAATCATGAATAGTTCAGGAAGGGATGAAATAATGAATATTCAATTTTAAAAATTAAATAAACATGAATTACTTTTAAAAAAAAGTACAAAAAAATTAGATAATAAACCATTCCTTATTAATGTAGCTGAACCATCAGAACATTAAAAATAATTAGATGTTTAACCATAACATATTTCAGGAAATCCTTTTCTATAAATTCCTTAATATAATTCTTGTAGCAAAATCGATTAAATATCCTCATTAAATTAATCTAATCATACATCTAAAACTAATAATTATTTATAGAGTGATGATGTATTAAGTGAAGAATTATTACCAAATATTGAAATGACAGAAAGCTCTATACCTGGATTCAAAAAAATGTTTGATTATGAAATGATAGGAATTAAAAAACCTCTTATTCTCAACAAAAAAACATCCTGTATTTATTTTATTATTATTATTACATAGAAATGGATACAATCAAAATCATGTAATAAACATTTATTTAACCTTAAGTAATTAAAGATGAAGAGGAAAATCCAGACTTAGATTTCAGTGATTGATAAATTATTATTTTAATTTCTATATAAAAATTTTAAGCAAATATTTGTTAAATACCTTTTTTCATTCTTTAACACTTGTTACAAAGAATAAATCCTGTTTCGATATTTCTTGTTTCATTTCTTCATTTGGCTTAGCTTTTACAATAAGTTTTTTCATTACAAAATTTTACTATATGTTATCTAGATCTTATTCTGTCATTTTACCACGAATTCCATTAAAAAGAGGCTAGATAAATACAAATTCATTGTACATTTCTTGATTTTCTAAATGGAGAAGCAAAAGAGGCATCTACATGACTAGATTGAACAACAGAGGATTATGTTTTGATTTCAAAAGTATTTTCATATACTTTTATTAATTTAAAAGTATTTAGTTTCATCTCCTTCATATTTTGATTAATGTATTGAAGCATTTTACCAGATATTTTATTGAAATCACATTGTTTTTCTTTATAATCTAACTCTTGTTATGATGATATGCTAAAATCATTTTTTATAGGTAAACTTTTTGGATTAATTTTATTTTAAGAAGATGTATCTAATTCTGATTATAATATAGGAACTGTATTAAAGGATTATGGTATTTCAGTATACATTTTGATTTTTTGATTGATATCCATTTTTTATTTGTCAAAGGACTTAAATTCTGTAACATTTTTAGGTGATGTTTATGGTGTTTCAAATTTAAAAGAGATTTATCTATCTGATGTATTTTTTGTTTTTTCATCTTTTTCTCTATTAGATTTTAATGGAGTTGCACATTAAATTCTACCTCCAAATCCCGGTACTTTGATAGGTATTCCATTTGAAAAAGCAGGAGTGTTTGCTCTTGACATTAATTCAACTTTATTCTGTTTAGGTGAGGGTAATACAATAGGTTATGAATTAATTCTATGATGTGTTGATACATTCTTTCCTAGGGTGATCATCAATTTTTCAATTTCCTCTAAAGTAGAATCTGGTTTCGAAGTTAGTATGTATAGTTAATCAAGTTAACTTTTCAATTTAGATTCTGTAATAAAGTTAGAGACAACTTAAATGAGATTGCGAATAGCTGACCTTATATCCATAATATTAATAACCAAATTAAGAAGATCTGATTTACTATAATATTTTACTTGTATATAAAATTCAGTAAATTGATCTTCTTTTGATTTAAATCATGCCTTCTATTTATGCAGATGTTGAAAAAAAACAAATAGGTAACGTTAGTATTAAGATAGATATAATTTTTACTAATTCTTGTCAAAGTGTTTAATTATAATTATACTTCTATAAATAAATATTTAATGAAAAGTGTGGAGCAGTTATTTCCACAATTTTAGGTTGTTAACATAGTACGATAAAATACTTACAAGAAATCAGTGATAGTGAAACGAAGTGGATATCATTATATGCTCAGAATATTCAGTCTTGAAGGAATTCCTAAAGATAGAGTTTAATCGATTATTAAAATCTTAAACAAATTATCTAATCATAAGAATCNCATGACTAGATTGAACAACAGAGGATTATGTTTTGATTTCAAAAGTATTTTCATATACTTTTATTAATTTAAAAGTATTTAGTTTCATCTCCTTCATATTTTGATTAATGTATTGAAGCATTTTACCAGATATTTTATTGAAATCACATTGTTTTTCTTTATAATCTAACTCTTGTTATGATGATATGCTAAAATCATTTTTTATAGGTAAACTTTTTGGATTAATTTTATTTTAAGAAGATGTATCTAATTCTGATTATAATATAGGAACTGTATTAAAGGATTATGGTATTTCAGTATACATTTTGATTTTTTGATTGATATCCATTTTTTATTTGTCAAAGGACTTAAATTCTGTAACATTTTTAGGTGATGTTTATGGTGTTTCAAATTTAAAAGAGATTTATCTATCTGATGTATTTTTTGTTTTTTCATCTTTTTCTCTATTAGATTTTAATGGAGTTGCACATTAAATTCTACCTCCAAATCCCGGTACTTTGATAGGTATTCCATTTGAAAAAGCAGGAGTGTTTGCTCTTGACATTAATTCAACTTTATTCTGTTTAGGTGAGGGTAATACAATAGGTTATGAATTAATTCTATGATGTGTTGATACATTCTTTCCTAGGGTGATCATCAATTTTTCAATTTCCTCTAAAGTAGAATCTGGTTTCGAAGTTAGTATGTATAGTTAATCAAGTTAACTTTTCAATTTAGATTCTGTAATAAAGTTAGAGACAACTTAAATGAGATTGCGAATAGCTGACCTTATATCCATAATATTAATAACCAAATTAAGAAGATCTGATTTACTATAATATTTTACTTGTATATAAAATTCAGTAAATTGATCTTCTTTTGATTTAAATCATGCCTTCTATTTATGCAGATGTTGAAAAAAAAC
This sequence comes from Paramecium sonneborni, assembly GCA_905182985.1. NCBI lineage: Eukaryota > Ciliophora > Oligohymenophorea > Peniculida > Parameciidae > Paramecium > Paramecium sonneborni. Next base: position 142,786 of record CAJJDN010000076.1, read on the forward strand.
AAATAGGTAACGTTAGTATTAAGATAGATATAATTTTTACTAATTCTTGTCAAAGTGTTTAATTATAATTATACTTCTATAAATAAATATTTAATGAAAAGTGTGGAGCAGTTATTTCCACAATTTTAGGTTGTTAACATAGTACGATAAAATACTTACAAGAAATCAGTGATAGTGAAACGAAGTGGATATCATTATATGCTCAGAATATTCAGTCTTGAAGGAATTCCTAAAGATAGAGTTTAATCGATTATTAAAATCTTAAACAAATTATCTAATCATAAGAATCCTCATATTGTGAAATTTTATGAAGCATCGTTTGATCATGATATGACATATTTAGGGTAATGATTAATATTTGAATATTAGCATTGTCAGTGAATACTTAGATAAATAATATGAATTTCCTATGAAAGAATCTGATATATGGAATATTATCTAAGAGGTATCCAAACATTTACTATTTAGCTATCTTTTGCATTATAATAATATCATCCTAAAAGAGTGCATGGAAAATTATAATTATCAAATTTATTTTAAAGTAAAGGAAGAACAATTTTGGGTGAGATGAATGTTCTATATTATTTACATAAATAAAACTATCAAGATATCTATTTATTAGCACCTGAATTCATTAAGTCTTAAATTTATGATTATAAATCAGATATTTGGATGGTTGGATATATGTTATACTAAATGATGTTTAAAGATCCTCCCATTATTGCAAATAATGTTGATATTTTACATAAAAAGATTCTCAAAGGCATTCAATTAACATATAATCCAAATTATAGTCTTAACTTAAATAACTTATTAAGATTAATGATGTGTTATGATCCTGAACTCAGACCAAATGTTGATTAAATATAATACTTTTGTTAACAATCTTAAACTACAAATGAAGAAATTAATATTAATAAAATATTACCTAAATTCAAAGTAGATAAAGTTGTATTACATAAAAAAAGAACAGAAAAAAAATAAGAACCTATTCAAAACATTGTTTATTTGAATGAAGATTAATTCAAATAACCTTATTTTCCTCCCTCAAAAATTATAAAACAAAAAAGAATCTTTTTATCAAAATAAACAACATCAGTTATGGATTTTGGTCCATCTTAAAAAACAACTTTTTCTGTCTAGTTACCAAAAGTTCTAAATTATTAATTTAGTAAATTAAAAGTAAAGGAAGCTAGCACAGTTCCAGGTTCTATTGGAAATGCTGAATAATTAGAAAAGTATATTATTTATTTATTATTTAGATTGTAGAATAAATCTTAAATTAATAAATTAGAATTTGATAATCTTTTTCCATAATCCAAATAAACTTTATAAACTCAGAGAAAATCTCCCAATAGAATTTAAATACAATAAGAATTTTAAAATAGATAAAAAAGTTAAAGATTATTTTCATGAACAATTCAAAATTTTTATCTTATAATTATCAATTTTATTTTTATATGAAGAAGAATTTTCAAAAATAAACTACAGTCCTTAACATCTAATCACACAGATCTGAAAGATCGAATAGTTCAAATATCTTTTAAGAGCCTCATTGCAACAGTATTAAGATTTGTAAATTATTGAAAACTTATTAGCTTAATTAGCAAAAAAAAATATTAGATGTGACAAATACTCTACTTAAGAAACCTTAATTAGTGAAGCAATTTCCTCTCAACTAAATCAAACCTAAATCAAGCTAAAAAAAATTGATTAACTAAAAAATTAGTTACAAAAATTAAAATAAAATTTAGAAAACTAATCAAAATAAAAATTAAATCTATGCAATATCATAGATGATACAATTTAAAATTTAATTTAACTTAAAGATTTATTTTAAATCAAAAAATTAGAAGAACCATGGTAAGAAATTATTCAAATGGAGCAAGATATCTATTTAAATGAAGAAAATATTATTAAATCTATATAAATTTCTCATTTTAATTAAATTATAATCCAACATTAATTAGGCATACTTTAATTAGACTCCTAATTACAAAAAATACAGCAATAGAATTTTTGGGTGACTTAAATTTAAACTTTACATGAAACATTTATTTAAAAGAATCATGTGATTTTGCAATTGCTTAAACCAAAAACTTTAAATAACCTACAATAGTCTATCAAAAATAATGGAGGGAATTTTGGCCATTCTTTTGGGTAGAAATATTGATTTAAATGTAGAAAAGATTAGATAACTTTATAATATATAAACTTATTACTCTTATTTTATCATTCCTAAAAATGATAATTTAAAATGATTTAAAAACAAAATTAATTTCTTATTGTACTTAAAAATATACCTAATTTTCAATAAATTAGTTCTGAAATAAATTAAATCTTCATCAAATTCTTGAAATTTTACAATATTAATTTATATTTATAAGATCTTGTCAAGGATTATTTCTACCTTTATCATATATATTATATAATTCATTATTATTATAATGTTTATTGTAATTATGAGTGCTATATTTATTTATCTATCTATAGTCAATAACTTGATTAGAATTTAGTCTTTATATTATAAGATTATTCCTTAAGATATGATTATAAAATAATTTTGCATAATATCAAAAAAAATAATTATTCAACTATAATAAATATTTATTTTTTATTCTTATTTTAAGGTTTTTTCTTGGTGTTTTGTGATGCAAAAAAATAAGAATAAAAGAGTTATTTTTGAAGAGAAATAGGAATATAAAAAAATTAAATGAATAGATTGGAATTTGATTAATTTTATTAATGTAAAACTCAGTTCCATAACAATAGTAGAAGATTATGAATTTATCATAATTTTTGATTTCATTATAGAATACATTAGTAAGAAATAGTTTAGAGATTAGATTTCCAAAATGGACCAAACACATCAAAATGAAGCTAAAAGACTAGATGATTAATTATTAGAATTGAAGTCATTAAAAAAGTAAATAAAACATAAAGAATTATGAAGTGAATTTTGGATATAAAATTAAATAAAACTATATATAATATAAATGGGAAAGAAAATGAAGATAGAGTTATGAATTATTGTTATAAACTTGATATCAAGATCCTCTTTCAATAATTTTAGATCTAACTCTGTCAACTAAGTCTAACTCTTATTTTCTGACTGAGGTGGCCTTTTCGTATTCAGAAGCAAAATCATTACACATTCTGGTAGCACTGTCAAAGATTTCACCATTTCTTACCTAAAGAAATGAATATAAGATTTACCTTCTTTCCTCTAGCACTATCAATAATAGCTGATTATTAATCTTAACAAATATCCATGGTAGTGATATGATCTCTTAATTTATTTTCAGTTCTCTTTAAATTGTTGTAATATTCGACTAAATGAACTCTTCTATCATCATACTCTTAAATGGATTAGTCTTCCTCTTCTGAAATCTTTTATAAGTTTGTATACAAATTTTATTCTAAGTTTTATAAAAGTTATTTAAGTCTTTCAAATACTTCAATATAGCTATTTTTAATAATTATATATACCCTCCATTTTATGTAAGCATTTAAGCAAAGATACTTGAAATTTAACTCATGATGTTAGTTGTCTTTAATTTGACTGCATCTTAAATCATTCTTAAAGAGATCTCAGACATTTAAGCTAATGAAGCACCTCCTGATTAGAAACTATCTAAAATTTTCAAACTTTCTTAGATTGATCTTAAGGCATCAATATGGTCTTATTTTTTGGCATTATAATTTTAAGCACCAGCTTATCTAATGGAATCTAAGATTTTAATATCAGTATCTGTTGCCTGATATGATAAATTATATTATGTACTTTTTGACTATCTAAATTGTTATCTAATTCAGCATCAGCCTTCTTTTTTGAGGTTGAACAATTTTCATATTATTCAGTTGCTCTATTTAAGACTTATTCAGCATCTTTAACATCTTTAGTTCTTAATTCTAATTCAGCACTACATTGATTTCTTTAGTCGGTATATAATTAATCATGTCTGATTTATTCTGAATCAATAGAGGCTCTTAAGCTATCTAAAAAGTTGACTGCTGTATCAACAGAACCACCTGAAGATAATTTGCTTTCTAATTCAGTCAAGATGCTAACCAAAGATGGCTTACTTTTGCCAATAATTGGATATCTATGATTAATATTTATAGAACTCACTTATGGATAAGATCACCAGCAAAGGCATTTCCTGCTAATAATAACACTAATGTCACTGCAATTACTTTCATTATTATAATTAAAATAAAAACGGATTATATTATTAACTACTTATAAATATATAATCATAGAAGTTATTAATAAAATAAAATATATCCTTATTGTTACAGTACATCAATGTTATTAACTTATTTTATTTTTTGATCATTAAAAAGCCACCATTTATTCTATCTCTTACAATATGAATAATAATGGCCTTATTCTAAAGATCCAGAATGGACAATAACTCCGACTAAACTGTATTTAGTTCCACAAAAAGTCGATTCTACTGAAAATTTAACATGTTGAATGATTTTGTTTGATTTTGGAAAAAATTTGAATCTTTTTAAATGAAGAATAAGATATTAAGGTAATTTAGTTATTCTTGTTTTTTTTATAGCAGTTTTTTTTTTATGACAACTATCACATTTATAATCTTAGATTAATTCATCTTTTAGAAATTCATCTAAAGATTAATGAATAGAATTAATTTTAGTTAAAGCTAAAGATAAAGTCAAAAAATCTTCAATAATTGATGATTTATGTTAACAATTTTTGCAAATAATTTCACTAATTAACTTTCCCTAAAGATATTTTTCAATTATGTTTGGTAATTTAGATTATGATTATGTTTATTTTCTATTAAAATTATTAATTTCATCATCAAAACTAGACATCAAAAACAACAAAAATTCTAATGCATCATGTTACTATTTTGGATTAAATTTTTTAGTAATTGTATTTCTTAATGAATTAATTTTGATATAATCGTATTAAGTATCTTTAAGTTATCTAAGAAGTTCTTAATAATTTTTACACAATGTCATCATTTAAGAGTGTTATCTATTGATGGAATTTAATATGAAATTATTAAGTTCTTAAATACTCATCATACATTATAGAGTTGAATGCATGTAACAAAAGTATAATTCATTTTTCAAACCTTTGACTGGAATTTCAGGATTGATATCATATTAAGATAAACTTGAAATAATGCTGATTTCAACTGATTTTGCTCTGTCTGTTGTAGAACTTGCATTTGAAGTAGGAGATGGAGGAATTTTTTCATCCAGTATTTCAGGACCACCACTATACTCTTCAAGAAGGAACTTCCAAACTGTTTCATTTACAACAAAGAAACCTACATTCCTTACTTAATTTCTATTCTATAGTAAATCTGTATTGTCTATTGGACCAGGTAATGTGCTTGAATTATCATATAAGTATGTTGTATATTTTTATGCCCAAGTCCCATTTAATCTATACCAATCAGAATCGTTATTCTTTTTTAAATCAACCAATCTCTTTATTAATTGACATTCCAATTCTCTACGACAGTTTCCTTAAGCATTTCTGAATTAATTTTATAATTTGAGTATTTAAGGAACTTCATGAGAATATGATGGACTCTTCTTCTATGGAAACTAGGGTACATGCTAATTTATTGAGCTGCTTTTGTTATACACTATATTACATTACTTATCTTCTTCATTCAAGTTTTCACTATTATTATCTGTGTCTTTAAATTATTGCATTTTACAAATTAATTAAAAACAATATAATATCAAACAAAATCAAACCTGTTAATAAATATCTAAATATTATACATTTTATCATAAGTTTCTATAAGTAAATATTTGTTTCTTAAACTCTTCCTTTATTTAAACTTTCGTATTTTCTTTTTGAATTTATGAAAAGGCTTTTTTAATTTATCTTCAATATTTTAATATTTGCTAATGTCTATGTAGAATTATTCACAAATGTTAAGACTATTTATTTTTGCAATTAATTATTTATAATAAATTTTATGTTATTATTAGTTAATAGAAAATTATATATATATATATAATTAATTAAAAGGCAATCACATTGTTAACAAAATCAAATTAAGTTGTTGAAATAACTAAAAAAAATAAACTTCAAAAATATTTATAATTAATTATTAGAACTTATTTTATCCTTAAAAATTATTTAAATTCTTTTTTGATCAATAAATAATTTAAAATGAATTATTGGTATTTTCTTGGAGATTGGTAGTTTGTAAACATATATGCAATTCTTTAAATAACTCTTAGTCTTATAAGCATACTCTTCAGACATATCTTAAATATTTAAGATTAAATTCAGAATTAATCAAAGTTTTATAATTACCTTTGCCAATAAATTCCATTCTAGGAGTGAAAGAATAAAGATCATAAGTAATAAACAAAGTATAATCTCTTTTGCGATCTTGCATAATTTCTTTAACTGGTTTTTCCCTAATTTCATAATTATAACTTAATCTTCTTTTTCTACAGAATTGGTTTAGACAATGGTAAATTAAGCCTAAATTCAGAGGAATCCCCAATTAAAGTATAAAGTATATATTTATTTATTTAACTCATATAAATGAGATAGGAGGAATATTTATAAACTGGAAAGTCTTTTACCATCTGGATCAGATGAAATGAGAATTATGTATCATATTTAGTTTAGGTTGCATTTAAAAAAGTGGCAAAAAGGATTATAATAAATCTCATTATACGTTCATCTAGAAATGCTGCTCTTGGTTGTATAGAATGCTTAAAAATAATTAAATAAGAATAATAAATTTATTAGACAACTAACAAATTGCTTTAGGATGATAGATAATCATGTGTTATTAAGGATTAATAACTATAATCTAAAATAAAACCATATGAATTATTTAGATAACTTATTAAATTCAATAAATATTTAAATGAAATACATGATTTTAATAATTTACCAAATGTTAAAGTTATAAATTCTTAATTAAATAAATAAGATATTAAACTTGAAGTATTTAAATATGTTGAAGTTAATGGTGACTATATAGATATATATAATAATATTGATTTATTTGGAGGTTATGCAACTATAAGATTTGAAATTAATTAATGGTAAGTTTTAAAACAAACTAAACTTGATTATGTATATGTTGCACTTAATGAGGTGCATTCTATTTAAAAAATATAGTCAAAAATTAAATTAAAATTATTGGAGTTATGTTATATGGCTCAACTAAAAGAGAATCAACAATCTGTTTTAAAATCATAGAAGGAATTATTGGTGAATTTTTTTTAGTTTCCACTGAAGATTTTGAAAAATCTAAATGTGAATTAGCAAAAGCGGATGAAATTGCAGAATTCATTTCAGCCATAGTTTATGCTGGCTGTAAAAAATACTAAGTATACAAATAGTCTTTCATTCTCTTAGGAAGCAATGTTACTGTTAATGATTTATCTAAACTTATATCTAAATATCAATTATGATTATTCTATATCTTATTATTCATTAATTTGTTAAATAGAATTGCATCTCGTCATAATCATCTTAACTATTAAACTTTATAACCACACTCTCCTTCGAATTGTACATAAATCCAGGAGTTACCTACTTTAATTCTGCCACTAATGCTTATTTAGGTTTCAAGATCAATTTTGTATGTTCCAATACAAATTTTATCGCAGCCTAATATTATTTACATATTACTTTTTAATTAGGAATTGTCATATCTTCACTATCATATAATAATATATTTCTATCTATTGAAACTATTGCTAAACAATTTTACCACTTAGTTAGTACTGATCCAATATCTCTCTATAATCTAGAAAAAAATTTCAAAATAAAAGGATTTGATTATGGTAATGTCGGTTTCACTAGTGATAAAGGAAATTAAGTTAAATAATATTTTATTTAAGGGAATCCTATTTCTTGAGATTTTAAAACATCCTTAATATATCCCACATCCTTAAATATTATTTAACTGCTTTCCTCTATTGAATTATACTCTTTAAATTTTTGTAGTACCAACTACACTTAAGCACTTGGAGTTGTACCTGAATATGTTTCATGAAATTTTTCCAAATAATATCTCATTCCTACTGAAATTATTTCTAATCTTTAAGATTCTTATTTAATAATTTCATTATAATATGCAATTATATCTTCTCCTAATTGAGCTAATTAAATAATTTATTAATGCATAACATGCTTAAACTTTCTTTCTTAATTGAAAAGATCTTTAGACCTTTTTTTATGATTACCTCCATTACTCATCATTTCATTATATAATTTATAAAATTTCTTGCTTCTTTCATTAAGAATAGCAAGCTATTCTCTTGCTGATTTTCTTTTTGTTTTAATTTTTGCAACAATTGCATTAATATTACTAGAATAAGCATTAATATTTGTTTCGAATTTTTCTTTTATCATTTTTTCCATATTTGTAATTAAAATCTAAAGTGATTTGCCTTATGACTAATGTAATTAATTGAGATGTTCTAATGAAGCTGAAAATTTAGGATAGATGACTTGATCTTAATCTTTAAAGATAGAGAGAAATGAAGGATTTTTATGAGTTAATAATTTAACATTATTTTATTCTAAGGTAATACGTTCTTTTAAAAAAGATATAATTGATTAGAGACTACGATCAGAGATTAGAACTCTTAAGTCTAGCTGTTCTATGACAGTATCAGAACAAAGTAAATGTTATTTTGCATTAGTAAGTATAAATTCTTCAGATGTTTTGAATTATAGAAATCCTTCACTTTTTCTATTAATACTCATTTCACGAAAGATCTTTTTTAATTTAGTAATTATATAATACATTGCCTTTTAATTCTGGATTAATAGGTTTTTATGGTGGTGGAAGAGGATTTTATGGTGGGATATGATTTTCCAGATTTTGTTATGTAATGAGGTCTCTATCAATATCTCGTATTGATTCAAATTAACCATCAGGGTTGTTATAAGTTTGCATACAAAAATTCCCTTATAAATTAAAATTAATATTAAAATAAATTCAATAAGGGGGAGGAGAGGAGATTTTTGCATATTCTATAATAAAGTTTAAATATTCCTTTGAATTGATGTTGTAAAAGGTATGTTGTATGTAAATAATATATTTTTTGAATATTAAATTAAAATGGCTTGTCATTTTTTCTAAGGTTTTTCAACTTTTCTTTTATTTTTTCTTTTCTTGTCTTATAAATATATAATGATTGTATTACTGTCATCATCTTCATCATTTTAATTATTGAGCTAATAAGCTAAAGTTTCTTTGATAAGTGGTCTTTGGATATCAATAGGTTTATCAATAATCTTGGCATTAGCATTAACTATTTAATCATTAATAGTTAATTATAAATGGACTGGAGGACGTAAAGCCTCCTGCAATTATGAGGACGATGAATACAAGAGTAAATAACTTGATAATTAAATAGTCTTCAATACTTCCTATTTTACTAAAATACATATATTCCAATAAGATCTCCATATTTTTTAAATTCCTAATACACATTAAAAGCAAGCACATCTTTATCAAATTCAACTTAAACTTCAAAATTTCTTAACAACTCTTAAACAGGTCGTTATTTTTTAGCCATTACTAATAGTGGTATGCCCTTTACATGTAAACAGGGCCTCAAGTTTACTAAAAATTGCGCACTATTTTCATCTTAAAATTATAATTCCAAAAATTGCATCTTATCTAAAGTGTCTTAATATTTAATATAAATAATAACTCCAAATATGATTGATAGGAGCATTCTATTTATGATGTTATACAATCTCTTAAATCACTTCATTCTCATTAACTTCTTAAGGAATCGAAAATATATAAACAGTATGCTTATCTGTAGAAACTTATTATGGTTTTATTGGTTGCACACTTTCCTTATTGGATTCTCTCGATGAACTTTATGATGAATGTCTATTTTTCTTTGTTTTCTTCATCTTCCTTGGCTCACTCGAAGAAGATGGAGATCTTCTCTTAATTCCTTGCCATACTTATTTATTATCAATTCTTTTGTTTTTCTTCTTCTTACTCGTACTTCTACTCTTGTATCTCCTTGAAGAATCACTACTGTCACTTCTACCTTTTGATTATTGCTAAAATTATATTAAAATTAAAACATTTCTTCTTAAAGAACGTTCTAAGTGCTCTTTGTCTAACATTTTCTTGTTTTCTAAATAATTCTTGAATGCATCACTTAACTCAACAGTCTCTTTTTATCTTCCTATATGAATAACATCCAAAAAACCAATTACCATTCCTTCCAAAATTGAAATGCTTTTTTCCAATATATACTAATTTAGCATTATCATCATTAGTCATTCCTATAGCTACATCACAAAATGATCCTTACTAATTAAACATTTAGACAATTTCACATGATCCAGCCAAATTAACTAAATATTACAATACATACCTTTCCTTTTAATAAAACTTAAGAATTCATTATCACTCATACCATTCATGTGTACATGACGAACATAAAAATGCACTTTGAATTCACTATTAGATAAATAACGCTTTCCAATTTTATTCTCAAAAGATGATGATGGAGATGAATCATTTGAAGAGGTACGCTTCTTAGTTGAAGTCTTATGAACAGGATCATTTCGACTTTCTTCAGGATACTAAGCTACGTTACCTCCCTCCTCTTTTGTTTCTCCTTTTATACCATCATCTTATTGTTGTTACTGCTATATCATATTAATTATTTAAATATTAATGTTAAATATTTTATTGTTTAAACCATCTACTTCTTCATCATTTTATATTTTATATTATAATATGTTTACATAACCATAATTAGACATTACCCATCCTCATAATATTAATCATTACTATAGTAAATTTTTTCAATATCATACAAATACTTTTATTGCTTAAGGTTTTAAAAGAACCAACTAATATCAATCCTTAATTACAGAACAACAACTTTTATAAAAAAGAAATGAATTTTGGGGTAATTCTTCATTTAATATTAAGAAACTCGAATTGAAGGGAATTAAGATATATGGTAAATACTCAGAGATGTATTAAATATGGATGAAGGCAATTTTATATATAATAAATAGAAAATGCTTAAATTACTCTAAAAGAAGCTAATATCATTATGCCTGATAATAATATTTAATTAATCTATGATATGTTTGGCAACAGATACGCTATTCCAATCTTTGTTATCAATTTACCTGTATCCTATATCTAAAATGAAAATTACAATTAAAATTATGAGGAAAAGATTCTTACTGTAATGGATTACACATATTATTATTAGTTTAAAATTAGGAGTGCAAGATGGGAAGATGATTTACATGTTACTTATAACAATACAAATAAGATTGATTTATTGATTAACGAATTAAAGATTAAAGAAAATTTGTAAAATGTTAGATTGTTTCTAAATGGTTAAGAAATGATGAAGGATTAAGTTTTTGGATATTATAATATTAATAATGAGTCTATTGTACAAGCATTCCTATTTTGATTAATAAAATATAATTTATAATGAATAAATAGAGACGTTAGAAAATATTGCCAATACAATAGATTTAGGCTAAACTTAAATAACTTAAATAAAGTATTCGAGCTAGCGAGATTAAGTCTTTGAGATCCTCATGTTTATTTACTGAAACCACTCCAATTGAAAAATTAGATATTAAAGCAAATTAGAATCAAAATAACAGTGTAGATGGAAGGACCATGTATGTAAAGCCTTCTTTCAAGAAAAAGATGAAAACTACTAAAAGGTAATTAAGGAAATAAGTAAAGTCCTCAATCAATGAAAGTGAAAACAAGTTCAATGATTACCCAATCCATAACTACAGTATCTCCAAAGAAGCCATTAAAAGATTTATTAAAAAGTTATATTAAAAGCAAAATTCCGAAAAGTAGAACAACTTCTAAATCAAAATCACCTTAAAAGTTAAAAAAAATCTCGAGTCCTTAATAAAGATAGAATAGAAGTTAAAGCAAAAAGAAGCAAAAATAAAAACAAAAAACAATAGTGAGTCCATAAATGAAGAAATCTAAAAAGCAAAAAACCTAAGTGCAATATTATCAACCATAAATAAGTAAGATCAGTTCAATAAGATTAAATACATTTTCAGTGAGCGAAGATCCTCAGAAAATGTTATTAAATTCTATAATTGAAGAATTGTAATTAATGAATGAAAAATAAATGATTGAATTATAATAGTTTTTAAAAAACATCAANTTATATATAATAAATAGAAAATGCTTAAATTACTCTAAAAGAAGCTAATATCATTATGCCTGATAATAATATTTAATTAATCTATGATATGTTTGGCAACAGATACGCTATTCCAATCTTTGTTATCAATTTACCTGTATCCTATATCTAAAATGAAAATTACAATTAAAATTATGAGGAAAAGATTCTTACTGTAATGGATTACACATATTATTATTAGTTTAAAATTAGGAGTGCAAGATGGGAAGATGATTTACATGTTACTTATAACAATACAAATAAGATTGATTTATTGATTAACGAATTAAAGATTAAAGAAAATTTGTAAAATGTTAGATTGTTTCTAAATGGTTAAGAAATGATGAAGGATTAAGTTTTTGGATATTATAATATTAATAATGAGTCTATTGTACAAGCATTCCTATTTTGATTAATAAAATATAATTTATAATGAATAAATAGAGACGTTAGAAAATATTGCCAATACAATAGATTTAGGCTAAACTTAAATAACTTAAATAAAGTATTCGAGCTAGCGAGATTAAGTCTTTGAGATCCTCATGTTTATTTACTGAAACCACTCCAATTGAAAAATTAGATATTAAAGCAAATTAGAATCAAAATAACAGTGTAGATGGAAGGACCATGTATGTAAAGCCTTCTTTCAAGAAAAAGATGAAAACTACTAAAAGGTAATTAAGGAAATAAGTAAAGTCCTCAATCAATGAAAGTGAAAACAAGTTCAATGATTACCCAATCCATAACTACAGTATCTCCAAAGAAGCCATTAAAAGATTTATTAAAAAGTTATATTAAAAGCAAAATTCCGAAAAGTAGAACAACTTCTAAATCAAAATCACCTTAAAAGTTAAAAAAAATCTCGAGTCCTTAATAAAGATAGAATAGAAGTTAAAGCAAAAAGAAGCAAAAATAAAAACAAAAAACAATAGTGAGTCCATAAATGAAGAAATCTAAAAAGCAAAAAACCTAAGTGCAATATTATCAACCATAAATAAGTAAGATCAGTTCAATAAGATTAAATACATTTTCAGTGAGCGAAGATCCTCAGAAAATGTTATTAAATTCTATAATTGAAGAATTGTAATTAATGAATGAAAAATAAATGATTGAATTATAATAGTTTTTAAAAAACATCAAATAAGAGAAAAAAGATGAAGCCTAATAAACAAGTATACATGAAAAATTTAATATTCAGAAGAAGCATCAATAATTTGCATTTTAAGAAAGTCTTCCTTTAGATATCATAAATGAAATATGTCATCAAAGAGAGGAAGGTATCAAGCTTCGTGTTAATATGTAAATGGATGCATTTAACAATCTCTTATAATAATAAAAAATATCTCCTAGAACTTTCAAAAATAACAATCAACTTCTTTAATAATGGGAAATCTAATAAACAGAGAAATTATACAAGTATCAAGAAAAACTTAAGAATATCTAAAATGTTACTAATAAGATATAATAAAAAACTCAAAAAGACTTGTAATGTATACAAGAATTATAAGAAAATAAATCTGTTGTAGTTTAATAGTTATGTACTAAAATCGATATTATTTAGAGTAAATTTCATTCGAATCAAGTTATTTAGATTATTCTGACCTATAATTAAGTACTCCAAAATAATAGTAAAGTATCAATTTCAAAAGAAAAGACATTTTAATAGATGTTGAATTTTAACCATAATAACATATAGTTGAAATTTAAACTAATGTTGGAACTATCAGTTTATTCGTTGAAGTTCTCTGTTAGTACATTACTGGTATATATAATTATGATTAAAATTAGAAACAAATTTAAATTCATTTATCAAGAGAATGAATTATCCTTTTGGTTTATAACCTTTCAGTAAATTACGAAAAATTCATGGATATGACATTATAGAAGATCCTAAATATAAATATCCAATATAGGATTTTATATTTACAGAATTATAAGTACGATATTATCATAGAATAAGCAAAATAGTTCCTTATATGAAAAAATTCATAATAGAGCTATATTTGATACATTTAACCAAATTCTAAATTAATATCGTCCATTTTATTATTGTAATGGATAACCTTATCCTTGGGAATATAATAGAAATCTCGTCGTAATCTTATACAATATTTAAAATATCAATTTATTGTTAGAAAAAGCTAGAGAAAAACTCATTTTTTATGCATCCATTTTATGTGGATTAATTAATGATGATGAAGAAAACAATGAATAATTTCTCAATTATGAACAAGCATTATAAAACTTGGTCAATTCTGATTATTTATCCTAATTAAGAAATGAACGATTGCAGTTGTGTATCAATAACGAAGTAAGAAAAAAACACCATTATATTATAGATACAAGAATAAGAATACATGTGGTCATATACAGATACAACTGAAACCTTGGTTGAAATAACAGATCACATTTTCGAAGATTTAATAAATGAACTAATACTTGAATTATAATGATAACAAGATTCCATTTCTCAGGTTTCTCTTTTAATCATCCATAGTAAAATATTACTTTTAATTTATGTTTGCATAATAATTAATTTTTCATTTGCCTTCCTTATGAATAATCTTTTGTACAAAAATAAAGTTTTTAATAATAATAAGATCAAATTACTATCTATACACAATTAATCTCTTATTTATACGTAACTTAATATATAGATATTTTTTTAACATCAATAAATCAAGAGTAATCTTAATAACAGAGATTGGCTATAAAAGAGATAACATAATTCCACATTTTTACTCTTATTTATAGAAAGAGAACTTCAATATTTAATAGATCTTAAAATAATTATCTAAAATATAATATTCTTTATTCTCATTAAAAAAATAGAAAATATCTAACAATTTCTATAACATCTCTTTCAGAATCTTTAGCTAAATATATATATTCTTCTAAATCTCTTTTAATGATGCTTATCAACAACTTCTCATCAACATTAATTAAAAAAAATGTGTAATGTTAAGATTAGTAAAATAAACTTATTAAGAAAATAATGTAATAATAATTAAATTTGAATAAAATAAGATAAGATTAAAAATCATAATGTCAACTAATAGTTTATAGAATTTATTTAATTTCAATAGTGCTAATAGGTTTTTATAGAAAATAATCCATTCCAACTTCTTTGCACATTTATTTAGTCTACATATCAGTATAAGCAGTTTAGGCAATAATGATAGGAGGATCTAAATCAACAGAATGGCAAAATTCAAGTATTTATTGAGTAGCTTAAATACCATTCATAATGGGCATTTCAACATCCATGAGAATAACTTAATAGTATTATAATTTGAATTTATCTAATCCTTCTTTGCCATTATGCGCTGAATCACATCTAATATTTAATCTAGATAGCATAGTAGTCAGTGCATAGATATTAACAAATTCATCATCAACAATTAAAATTTTTGCTCGATCATCAGCATATTCACTAACAACTTAATCTATTTAAGGATATATATTTTTTTAAGGTTTTTTAGGTCCTTCTCTAAAAACATAAGGAGCACAAATGATATCATCTGGTTCTGAAAAATCTTAGAATGAAAAATTATAAATACTTTCTGATTATTTTTCAATAAGTTTTTATTTCCCTTTTAAGGAGAAAGTAAAAGATGATTATCGCTTTTTATCACTAGGACTAATGAGAAAACTTTATTCTAAGATACTTCTACCTGAACTGTGTATTTTATTGTATTTGATAGTTCTTCTACTAACAAGATCAGGTAAATCCATCGTTTTAAGATCTTCAACAAAGAACCAAAATTAAGAACCAATTTTATTCGCAGATGAAAAATGTATACCAGATTCATAGTTTGGAGATAAACCATTACAAATAGTATTACTTATCATAAGACCTAGACCATAATTAAGATTAGACTTTCTATTATGCGGTTGTTTGAGAAACTCTGATAATTTATTTTAAGTATTTTAATCCATTCCAGAGCCTGTGTCTTAGACAATGACTTTAATAAATAATTAATCATTAATGACTAATTCTTAAACATCAATAGTAACACTTCCAGAGAATGTAAACTTTTATGCATTAGACAAAAGATTATTTAAAACTTATTTAAATCTTTAACCATCTGTATGAATAGAGAATTCATTAATTTTGACATTAAATTATACACCTTTCATTTTGAGTTGTTATCGATATAATTCTGCTACTTCATGAATTAATAGTTAGATATTTTGTATTTGTATAGTTAATACAAAGTTCTTAGATAAGATTAAACTGAAATCTCTAACATCTTAGACAATAGAATTGAGTATGTAACAAGAATTCAAAATAGGTTAGATACAAGTATTTACAATATGATCATCTTCAATATCTTCTATAGCATTTTCAGCAAGTATTCTAATACAATTCAATGAAGTGCTAAATTCATGACTAAAACTACGAAATAATTAATTCATAAGTTATTTAGTAATCTTTCTTTCCCAATAATCTCTTATTTCATACATGTCCTAGAAATTTAAACATACATTTTCATTAATGATAGTTAATTCAATTACATAATTATCTCCAAAAGGAGTAGAACAATCTAATACTTTACATTTAATAAGATCTGTAATTTCTATTAATTATAAAAGATTGTTAATTTTATATTTTTTAAATTGTTTATCAAGTTTATGAATAATAATATCTTTAAGTATTTATTAGATTAATATAGGATCATCAGTGCCAATTAATTTATTATAATCTGAAGTTTAAGATATCATCTTGCCTTAACGATTAACTATAAGATCATATTTATCATTCTAATTTATTATTAAACTATCTGATGGGTTTATCCATGTTTTCGAATAACTATGATTCTTTGATACTTAAGGTATTTATTATTACTCTACTGGGTGATAAATTGATAACCAAACTAAAATAAGGAATGCATAACCTACTATTGTATGTTCATAACTGAATTCTAATTTCACACTTACTACTATTGCTATAAAAGGTAAACAAACAAACATTTTTTTAGGATGTTAATGATTCTGAATTGGAATTATATAAAGCAACCTTTTGGGAATAATGCAAAATACATCTCGCTTATATGTGTTGATCCTATTGTTCTTAATATATTTCCAACCAATAACAGTACAAGTAATTCAATCCGATTATTCTTCAATTCTCTTCTCTTTACTCGTAAACCAAACCATACACACAAAACTACCAACGACGATAACATAGTGTATAATTAATAGCTTCTCTGCTAATCTAAGAAATATTCACCCAATGATGCTCCCCCTATTCCTACAATATACAATAAATCAATAATAATCATATTTATAGTAAATTATTCACTAATCTTTTAACCATCAAATACTGATGAGATACATCACCCTATTTAATCACTCTTATTCTACATTTTATATCAAATTATTTACATATCCCACAAAGTTCTATACTTTCTATATTCATCTCCATTATTTGCCCTTATTCATTTAATCATCGATCAAAAATACTCTCTAATCTTTAAACTTATTTGCTTAATTATTCCCACTATTTCTTAATTTGCTTATACATAACAATTTATGTTCCTTGGATAAATCAGCATATCATAGTTGCAATAATTTTCTTATTATTACTGCCCCTAGAATTATATGCATAGTAACATCAGTTAAGAGAATGGCCTCTTTAGATATGAGAAGCTAAGGGCAATATTTTTAAACAAACAAATCAATGAACAGGAACCAAAGAGTTTGAGGATTAAAACCATTTACATATCCTTCTTCTATAAACAATTCCAAACAAGGTGTTCATTCATTGTAATTAGCAAAAATACGCATAAAGATTACATTATTACTTAACCTATAATTTCAATTAATGTAAGTATGCATTGGTAATTTCAGTTTTGAATATTAAATCAAATTTCATGAATAAGTTTGTTTTAGTAGTTTATTGAAAAAGAAAGGCTAAATTCGATACTTTGTTTGAATGATTCCTAATTGAAAAAATTTTATATATTTATTAATCATTAAATTGATTACAAAAACAAAAACAATTATTATTATAATTTGAGTTACTTGACTCAAATTTATTATTAACATATCTATAAACATGATCGAATTTATCATAAATATCTTCTTAACTTTATATATTTGGTATATTTGCTTTAGATTTTTCATCATTTTCTTTGAAATCAGTCATTTTTTTAATCCTGAAAATACTAACAGTAACTTTAAAGATAGTTGGCTAGATTAAACTAATAGATTATATTGAGGCTTCATCAATTATTTCAGTTTCAATAAAAATTTTCACATTCAATCATCTATAAATTTTGAAATGAATTTGATACTTCTATCTAGTAATCTATGAAACTTGGATTCAAGTAACTTAAAATAGGAATACCTTAGAGTTTATGAGATACAGAATCATCCAATTTAAGAGTAACTCTAGTTCATTAATTAATCAAGACTTATTGTTTAATTCCAATTTTAACCCAAGATATATCTTCTTTGGTTAGTCTTTCTAACATATATGAAAATATCTATTCTATTAATAAATGATGTATAGATTAATAAGGATTCATAAGTTAAACATAATTGAGATCAAAATGATTTGGAAATAAATACTTTCTCAAATATTATAGACTTTTTAAATATTAGAGATTATGAACAATAAAAGATAAATGAAATTATATGTTTTTAGGTATACTAAATTTATTATACAGAAATACTATGAANTTCATCTCCATTATTTGCCCTTATTCATTTAATCATCGATCAAAAATACTCTCTAATCTTTAAACTTATTTGCTTAATTATTCCCACTATTTCTTAATTTGCTTATACATAACAATTTATGTTCCTTGGATAAATCAGCATATCATAGTTGCAATAATTTTCTTATTATTACTGCCCCTAGAATTATATGCATAGTAACATCAGTTAAGAGAATGGCCTCTTTAGATATGAGAAGCTAAGGGCAATATTTTTAAACAAACAAATCAATGAACAGGAACCAAAGAGTTTGAGGATTAAAACCATTTACATATCCTTCTTCTATAAACAATTCCAAACAAGGTGTTCATTCATTGTAATTAGCAAAAATACGCATAAAGATTACATTATTACTTAACCTATAATTTCAATTAATGTAAGTATGCATTGGTAATTTCAGTTTTGAATATTAAATCAAATTTCATGAATAAGTTTGTTTTAGTAGTTTATTGAAAAAGAAAGGCTAAATTCGATACTTTGTTTGAATGATTCCTAATTGAAAAAATTTTATATATTTATTAATCATTAAATTGATTACAAAAACAAAAACAATTATTATTATAATTTGAGTTACTTGACTCAAATTTATTATTAACATATCTATAAACATGATCGAATTTATCATAAATATCTTCTTAACTTTATATATTTGGTATATTTGCTTTAGATTTTTCATCATTTTCTTTGAAATCAGTCATTTTTTTAATCCTGAAAATACTAACAGTAACTTTAAAGATAGTTGGCTAGATTAAACTAATAGATTATATTGAGGCTTCATCAATTATTTCAGTTTCAATAAAAATTTTCACATTCAATCATCTATAAATTTTGAAATGAATTTGATACTTCTATCTAGTAATCTATGAAACTTGGATTCAAGTAACTTAAAATAGGAATACCTTAGAGTTTATGAGATACAGAATCATCCAATTTAAGAGTAACTCTAGTTCATTAATTAATCAAGACTTATTGTTTAATTCCAATTTTAACCCAAGATATATCTTCTTTGGTTAGTCTTTCTAACATATATGAAAATATCTATTCTATTAATAAATGATGTATAGATTAATAAGGATTCATAAGTTAAACATAATTGAGATCAAAATGATTTGGAAATAAATACTTTCTCAAATATTATAGACTTTTTAAATATTAGAGATTATGAACAATAAAAGATAAATGAAATTATATGTTTTTAGGTATACTAAATTTATTATACAGAAATACTATGAACAATATCTAAGAATAATGACTTCATCTACTTAAAAGATTGCCAAAATCTTTGCTAATTGAGACATCTCAATTAAGATGATTTAACATTAGAAATAATTGAATCCGGAATTGCTATTGTAATATGTTCTATTGAATTGACAACAACTGTTTTATTATTCCTTTTTCCTTTACTTATCTTTTTTGTTTAATGGTTTTATTCTTTTTCTCCATAATTAAGATATATATATATATATATTTATCACATGAATTCATCATCATCATCATCTAAATTATCAAAATCATCTTCTTCATCCTCTACTATATTTTTAGTCTTTCCAAATGAAACTCCTTTAGGTGCACCTTGCAATTGACTCTTTTTTTTAATTGCTTCCTCTGCTTCAAATTGTTTTCTTTTTTTTATATAAATCTCTTCTACAACCTTGAATAATTCTTCAAAATGATTCAATTATAGTTTTCCTTCCAATTTTGTTATTAATGTTTTCAAGAATTCAGTTGAATAATTTGGACCAACATTTTACAAAGCAGCTGCAAAATTCTCACCAATTTTCTTCAAATCTGCTTATCCTATATTCTTTTTAACTGGTTTGTCTCCTCCAAATAAATCAAACACATTATTCATATCTTATTCTTTTGATTATACTTCTGATTCCTTATATTTATTTTAACCTTATTATGGGTTATTATCAACTATCATATTTACTTACTTCACTTCTTACTTCACTTCTTATTCTTCTTCAGCGTATTACTCCCAATCCTCCACGTCTGACATTTTAATAATTAAATTAAATATTAATCACAACTTTAATTGTCATTATATATATAAACAAATACTTAATTTTATTATTATAAGTTCTTTATTTATATTTTATCTAATATTTAAATTCTATTTATATCTTAAATATTATTCTCATTAACAAAATTTAAATTATTTTAATCTATTTATAAACACATCATTTAATCTTTTTTATATAGAAACTACTTTATTTATATAAATATTATCTAATTTTTACATGGCAAGAACAAAACAAGGAAAACCAAGTAATAATAAATTTAGTTTCTCACCTGAGGAATAGAGCATGTGTAATAACTCTTGGGAAAACAAAAAAAATATATAAAAAAATAAATAAAAAAAGAAACACAGATTCAGACCTGGAACTATTTCATTAAAAGAGATTAGATAGTATGTGTTTAATATTAAATTTAGATTATAATTTACTACGAATCTATTGATAAGAAAACTACCCTTCTAAAGATTAGTAAGACAAATTTCATAAAATTCTGAGAAAGAATTCAGATTTAGTTAATCTGCAATGTATGCTTTACAAGAAGCCACAGAAGGTTTCATTGTTCATCTATTTGAAGATGCAAATCTATGTTCACATCATGCTAAGAGAGTTACATTGTTAACAAGAGATTTGTATTTGGCTATAAGAATATAAGGAATAGAATATTGATTAATAATTACATAAATACTTTCAATAACGATCAAATTATTATTATATAAATTTGTGCATGTCTCCACCTATTTTTACATATTCTTCATAAAGATCAGAAACCATAATATTTCTACCTGGATGACTCTAAGGTAATTTATTTTTTTATGTCAAAGCAGCATCAAAAAATAATCTTTTCATCGTTTATTCAGATGGTCTCTACATATCTGATTATCTTAATGAATTTTCAGATAATCTAGATATTTCAGATTTCCTCTCTTAATTAAATTTCTATGTTTCCTAAAAAGAATTTTATTCAGATCTTCTCTGAATATCAGTTCCATAATATATATTTTTAGGTTCATTACTTGAATATCTTTATTCTAAATTTATACTAGGTCTAGATTCAAATTATAATTAATAACTCAAACGAGCATCTTGAGATTGTGTTTTATGATCTTGTTATCTTCTATCATACTCAACTGATCCCCTAGTTTCATATCCAGAATTAGATTATGTTATTTAATTTAGATATGATTATTATTTTCCTTTAGGAATATCTGGTTTATTTAGATTACTTAATCTCTATTCAAAATATAAGTTATGATCAATATCTATTTTCTATGTTTATTTTGTGTTACCATTTTCAATCTTAGATGGAGTTAAGTAAGAATTTGTTGAACTATTGCGCTATTCTCCTTGAATATTAACAGGCATTGAAGCTCTTTGAGTAAATAAATCTGTTTTCATTTTAGAATTAACCAAAGCTTTATTAATATATTTATACAGATTAATTGACCCTTCCTTATTATTTGATAATTATTGAATTCCTTATTCAATTCTAAATATAATTGTTTTTACCAATTAATAATCTTGAGTATTTATTATTTCTTAAAGACTTGAAATCATTTCATTTAAGATCCTTTAAGTATATGGCATATTTTCCTTTTAGAGTTCCTATTGTAATTTCTATTTCAAAGTAGCCAATTTTGCATTAATTCTTTATATAGATATTTATTTCTGATCATAAAAAGAATCATCCATCTTTGGAAATTGAGAATAAACTGTCATATCTAATTAGGTTTATGGTTGCTGAGCAGGAATTGATTTCTATTCATATGCTGCAATTGCAGATGGCACAGATTAAAAAGTGTTAGGTTTAATTGGACTTTATTGTTGAAATCCATTACTTTTATTGAAAGTATATTGATACGAATTTTAACTTAAATTAGATTAACCAATAGCTAAAGTTTATGCAAATTATGCTTGAGCCTTATATTTAACTGCTTAACTTGAATGCTTACTTTATTATATAGATTAAGAAGTAAATTATTTATTCGTTTCACTAGATTTATTTGTTTAAAGTTGAGATTCACCTGCATTAATGCGAGATCGTAATAATTAAGATTTCTCTTACTACTATTAAGATATATTCTTAAATTTAGTTAGAAATTCTTCTACTAGATTAAACATCTAAGTTAATTGTTACTCCTTATTCAATTTATATAAATACTTTTTAAGCTGGTATAGTACTGTCAGCAATTGAAATAGCAGATAAATCTGGATTGTTAAATTTATCCACAATTTAAGAATATTCCTATGCTACTTGATTGGCATCTAATTCTAATTGTTATTTGATAATGTTCCTTTATTTATGTTATTCTGGAACCTTCAAAGCTACTGAATACCTCTCTAACATGTCTTTGATATTTGAAGATTAATATACTTAATACTTTATCTTTTAAATGAGACATATCATCAAAGAGATCATTTTCATTTAGTAAACGCTAATGTTGTAATTTTTATGATTCAAATTTCTTGTTCTCTTCTCCAAAGGTTAATCGAGCAAGTGCATCTTTTTTTGGTGGTGGATCCAAATCAAACTTTGGTTAGATTGGATTAAGAAACATCTTATCATGTCTTGATTATTCATTTAAAAACTATAATTTGTTATTAATTCACTACATTTGAGGATTCGTTAAGACTGCCTAATATTTATTCATCAACATGTGATACTCTTTCTAAAGGATTTTTATATTTATTCATAATATCCTACACAGATGGTCTTGATGGATTAGATTATGAATTATTTTTTGGGCTAGATGCTCCACTAGATCTGAAAAATGGATTCTAAAACATATTTTAATTTATTATATATATATATATTATGTTCTGTTTTTTCAATCGAATAAACATATATTTTATTGAATAATTGTTAATTTGTATTTTAAATATCAACAATCCACAGTTGAACTAAATCCCATATAACTCAAATGATCTTGAATTGATGGAACAAGGACTGAATCTGAACAATTAGGATCTTCATCTAATTAGCAAATGGTATATGAAGTCTTGTGATACCAGATTTCTCTATCAACGTGATTGAATCCAAAGTTTTCGGGTGGAACCTATGATTATCTAATATAATATTTACATGTGGAACAACATCCTTATCATGAACAACTCTGAAATGGGTAACTTTTGTGAATGATGAGAAATAGTTATAATAAGCTGTATCACCAACTCTTGGTAAACCAAAGGTAGTCAATTAAACTGTATATCCAGCAATAGCTAATTCAGTTGTATATAAAGTAGCCATAGCAGCTCCCAAAGAATGACCAGTTACATGGATGTTAGCTTTTGGATACATTCCTCTGTATTTAGTGAACAAAGTATCAACTTAAGATTTAATTGAATTAAAAGCATCCAAAAATCCACTGTGAACTTAACAATTACATGCTGTGTTGTNTACTTTTTAAGCTGGTATAGTACTGTCAGCAATTGAAATAGCAGATAAATCTGGATTGTTAAATTTATCCACAATTTAAGAATATTCCTATGCTACTTGATTGGCATCTAATTCTAATTGTTATTTGATAATGTTCCTTTATTTATGTTATTCTGGAACCTTCAAAGCTACTGAATACCTCTCTAACATGTCTTTGATATTTGAAGATTAATATACTTAATACTTTATCTTTTAAATGAGACATATCATCAAAGAGATCATTTTCATTTAGTAAACGCTAATGTTGTAATTTTTATGATTCAAATTTCTTGTTCTCTTCTCCAAAGGTTAATCGAGCAAGTGCATCTTTTTTTGGTGGTGGATCCAAATCAAACTTTGGTTAGATTGGATTAAGAAACATCTTATCATGTCTTGATTATTCATTTAAAAACTATAATTTGTTATTAATTCACTACATTTGAGGATTCGTTAAGACTGCCTAATATTTATTCATCAACATGTGATACTCTTTCTAAAGGATTTTTATATTTATTCATAATATCCTACACAGATGGTCTTGATGGATTAGATTATGAATTATTTTTTGGGCTAGATGCTCCACTAGATCTGAAAAATGGATTCTAAAACATATTTTAATTTATTATATATATATATATTATGTTCTGTTTTTTCAATCGAATAAACATATATTTTATTGAATAATTGTTAATTTGTATTTTAAATATCAACAATCCACAGTTGAACTAAATCCCATATAACTCAAATGATCTTGAATTGATGGAACAAGGACTGAATCTGAACAATTAGGATCTTCATCTAATTAGCAAATGGTATATGAAGTCTTGTGATACCAGATTTCTCTATCAACGTGATTGAATCCAAAGTTTTCGGGTGGAACCTATGATTATCTAATATAATATTTACATGTGGAACAACATCCTTATCATGAACAACTCTGAAATGGGTAACTTTTGTGAATGATGAGAAATAGTTATAATAAGCTGTATCACCAACTCTTGGTAAACCAAAGGTAGTCAATTAAACTGTATATCCAGCAATAGCTAATTCAGTTGTATATAAAGTAGCCATAGCAGCTCCCAAAGAATGACCAGTTACATGGATGTTAGCTTTTGGATACATTCCTCTGTATTTAGTGAACAAAGTATCAACTTAAGATTTAATTGAATTAAAAGCATCCAAAAATCCACTGTGAACTTAACAATTACATGCTGTGTTGTAATGAACTTTATCAAATTGGATGTTGTCCAACCAATTTTAAATATTACTAGAACCTCTGAAAACAACTGTAATAGCATTATATGTGGGATTGTAGGCAATATATCCTTTAGTACCCTAATATTATATATTATTAATTATCTTACAGCTATATTGTTCTCAAATACTAAAGGCTTTTCAATATTTGGATAATTTGTGCTTACATATCCTACAGTCCATGTGTTAATGGCTGTGTCTGGACAATAAGCAGCAAATGAGAGAGCAGCTTCTTCTGTTGCTAATACCTCATTATACACAAAAGCACTATTCACTGCTGTTGCTAAGATGACCAAAATCAAAACTTATGATCTCATTTGGATTTTATTTATTTAAATATTCTCTATTTCAAATCTCCTCTTATAATCCCCTATTATTCTAACATATTTATTATAATTTGCATCATAAGATATGTACTTTATTATGAATAACACGACATTTATTTCAAAAATTATACATTTCTCAAATATATATTTATATATAAATTCTTAATTCATTACATCTCAATCTCCATTCTCAATTCTCTTTACTCACTATCATACTTATTTTTAGAATTTAAATTCTATCAAATTCACTTCATTTTCTTCTAATTAATCAATTTAACGAACACATTGTCTTTTATCAAATTTTCTTATATATTTCTCAATTTTAGTATTTCTGAATCTTTTTGAGATTGTCTAATAACATTTATAATGAAAATCATTTATAAGAGTAAAGAAAATAAATTTAAGTATTTTATTTTTTTATTTCTTTAAACTTAAATATATATAATTAAACTATTTTAGTAAGGGTTATTGTTGATTTATAATACTCAATTTAAATTATCAAATATCAATTAAAAGATAAACTTTTATAGTTAGAAAAGACATTCTTTAGACATTCTACTAAAATAAATATAATGAAAATTATATTAATAAAAATATATAAAATAATTTGAATGATGTCATATAAAATTTACTATTATCATACTATCATTTAAGAATGACAAGAATTACTAGACCAACCTAAATATGTCAAATGATCATTCAAATTTGGATATTAAACAGATGCTGAACATGAATGATCTTCTCCTTTTACTTCTTGACAAACAATATAATTTATTCCATCTTTATACCAAATTTCAGTATTAACATGTTCAAAATCATATTTACCAGGTGGTAAATGAGGTGCAACATCTTTTTTATTAGTCAACCTTGAATGTGTTACTTTTAATGTTGAAAACCAATCATAAAAATCTGAATCTCCTACTCTTGGAGAACCAACAGTTACAAGTGTCACTTTAATACCTATCATAGATAATTCACTTGCAAATAATGTAGCCATGGCACCTCCTAATGAATGTCCTGTAATATGATATTTAGCATATGGATATTTAATTCTATACTCTCCTAGTAATACATCTAAATGAATTTTCAAAGATGTGTAGGCTGCAAAGAAACCTTCATGAACTTAACATTTGCATATAGGATTGAATTCAATTTTCTTTGCATCTATGTCAGCAATGAAATTCTTTAAGTTTTATGACCCTCTAAATACAACTGTTATAGCTTAAGAATGTTGATTATAAGCAATATAACCCCTTGTTTCCTATTTTTTATTAAAATATATATAATACCAGCTCTGTATTCTCGAATATTTATATTCTACTCAAGTTAGGATATTATTCACTTATAGTGCCAACATTCCAATTTAAAATGTCTTCTAAATTACAGTAAGCTGCAAAAGAAAATGCTGTTAATTAATTAGCTAAAGCTGGATCATAATTAAATGCACTAGCAATTCCTAAAAGTACAAACAAAATTTTCATTTTTTTATATATTACCTTCATGACGTATCCCGTCCACAATTTATACTTAACAATTTATATTATATAATATTATTAAATTTTATATTTTTGATTCGTCATAACTTTATTGCGTTAGCATTAATCCATTTTAATTATTTTAATCCCAAAAAACAATTATCAAATCATTTTTTAAATTAATGAATAAGTTTTTTTCAAATTAATATGATTGATGTCAATAAGGTCTCCTTACAAATTAAATATAATTTTTCTACTTCAATAAAATCCATAATAACATATAATTCCACAAATTTACACTCATTGATAATTATTTACAAATGTTACATTCTCTTAGCTACTCTTTATAAATGAATGTAATTTTTAATCGAATAAATAATTAATAAATAATTTTCTGTTATTAACATAAATGAACCGCAGTTATTACAATAAATCCAACAGTAATTTAACTCCTGGTAAAACAAAGTCATAAAATGTAACTTAGATTTAGTTGTAAGATAATTAATTAAATTCAAGAAACATTAGCAAATATATTAGAGATTCTTCTACTGAAAACAATAAAAGAGGAGATAATTTATTGAATGCATTAATTCAACAGTCTTAATAAGCAATTCAATCAGCTAGACAATTTAGTATTGATAGACCAATTAAGACATCTCCTATTGAAACGTAATTTAATAATTAATTATGTAGCTCCCCTCATATTCAAAAAAAAGTAATCAGCACTTCATAATCTTTATCATCATAAATTAAAAAAAGCACAGATTTACAATAAAGAAATAGTGCTTAATTTGATAGACTTCTCAATGAAAATACTTCATTGTTGATGCGAATCTAAGAATTAGAATAAAAAGTAAGAAATTGATTTAACAAGTGAGAATCAATTACTATAAATGAAATGCTAGTGCAGCAATCAAAACAATAAAAGATAATAAGAAAACCTACTCAAATAGCATAATTAAAATAAAGGTGATTTAGATGAATTCTTATAATCACATCATTGTAATGAAAACGAAAATAGAATATTAAAAGAATTAATTAATAGGTAATCTTCTATTATGCATATTCCATCAGTTATATAAACACTTTCACTTATTAAATGAACTTATAGTATATAAATAATTATATATAACAATTTTTAATGTTTCATTAAAAGCTCAATAATATTTAAAATTGTCTTGTTCTATTACGAATTTATCCTATCTACTTCTATTTCAACTCTAATATTCCTACTAATCCAGTTAATAATCTTAGTTATAATGCTCGTAATCCTAAAATATACACAGAAGTAAATTGATTGAATTATTATTAAGATACAGATTTTCATATTCTATATAACAATTATTAGAAATACATTGAATCTGCAATAGATGATCTATTTAAATTTGTTTTCTATCTTGAATTAATTAGATCAATATTTTTATAATGTCATATAAAATTTTTATATCTTTCTGTCTTTATGATATCTTAATCATTTCTTCTTAGATTCTAAATAATCTCTTAACATATCTATTATTTCACTTCGTTTTTAATACCTTTTACTTCAATTATTATATTGTTAAATAATAAGTTTTATTTGCTCCCCATTTTTTTACGGTCTTCTTATAAGGCTTTTTCATATTTTTATAATTTATGTAGTTTAAAAACCATTTCTTTAACTGCTGCCTGATTATCAAGAATAATAATTAAAATACTCCTTCTATTCTTATTTTTCTCTTCGAGCTTTTAAATCTAAAACATTAACCTTTCCAAATGATTTATTAAATGAAACTATAGTTGATTCACTCTTTTCTTCCTAAATTAATATTATAAAATTACTTCTTTTTCTATTGTTCTGACAGTTTTCTAATCTACCTAATCCACATACTTTTATACCATCTGATGTCTTTCTTATATTTTTCCATTTCATCATTTATACTAGCTATTGAATTATCAGGACTTACGGTTCTATTAAAATTATTGATCCTCCTTTTTTTTTTCGATTCTTTATATCAATTAATTATAATTTTATAATATATTTAAAATAAATTATTCTTTTTTTATTATCTAGATGTTTAAATTTATACAATTAAGCTTATATATTTTGAATTTAGTTTGATGAATGATTTTACCAAAATTATTTATAGATAACCTTTCTATCAATTCTATTAACAATCCTTAAACCCAGATATAATTAAAAATTTTTAGTTTATTTTCTGAATATATATTCATATGAAAATAATTTTATTTATTTTTCATCAAGAATAAATTACTTTCTATTAAGAATTAGATCGACAATTAGGAATCTAATTTTTGTAAATTTTTAGATTTAAAAATGAATATAGTTCTTAAAAAATATTTATTAAAATAAAAATATGGTAATAAAATTACTTAATTATGTCATATTAAGTAGAAGATATTTTAAATTTCCAATTAATAGTTTTTATCTTAAATCAAAATTGGTTACATATATCATTTATTTTCAATATATATACAATCAATTTCAAGAGGAGAACATAATATTTTGTATTGTATTTAGATATATAAACCTTATTAAAATAATAAAAAATTTATATTCAGTGATTATTACCAAAAATCAAATACTTTATTCTTATTTCTTTTTTTTTATTAGAACAAGCTCTTTAAATTTATTTTCAATCACATGTTTAAATTTCTTTTCCTTAGATGATTTATTTTTTAGGTTATTTCTGGCATTTATGAACCAATTTANATATCTTAATCATTTCTTCTTAGATTCTAAATAATCTCTTAACATATCTATTATTTCACTTCGTTTTTAATACCTTTTACTTCAATTATTATATTGTTAAATAATAAGTTTTATTTGCTCCCCATTTTTTTACGGTCTTCTTATAAGGCTTTTTCATATTTTTATAATTTATGTAGTTTAAAAACCATTTCTTTAACTGCTGCCTGATTATCAAGAATAATAATTAAAATACTCCTTCTATTCTTATTTTTCTCTTCGAGCTTTTAAATCTAAAACATTAACCTTTCCAAATGATTTATTAAATGAAACTATAGTTGATTCACTCTTTTCTTCCTAAATTAATATTATAAAATTACTTCTTTTTCTATTGTTCTGACAGTTTTCTAATCTACCTAATCCACATACTTTTATACCATCTGATGTCTTTCTTATATTTTTCCATTTCATCATTTATACTAGCTATTGAATTATCAGGACTTACGGTTCTATTAAAATTATTGATCCTCCTTTTTTTTTTCGATTCTTTATATCAATTAATTATAATTTTATAATATATTTAAAATAAATTATTCTTTTTTTATTATCTAGATGTTTAAATTTATACAATTAAGCTTATATATTTTGAATTTAGTTTGATGAATGATTTTACCAAAATTATTTATAGATAACCTTTCTATCAATTCTATTAACAATCCTTAAACCCAGATATAATTAAAAATTTTTAGTTTATTTTCTGAATATATATTCATATGAAAATAATTTTATTTATTTTTCATCAAGAATAAATTACTTTCTATTAAGAATTAGATCGACAATTAGGAATCTAATTTTTGTAAATTTTTAGATTTAAAAATGAATATAGTTCTTAAAAAATATTTATTAAAATAAAAATATGGTAATAAAATTACTTAATTATGTCATATTAAGTAGAAGATATTTTAAATTTCCAATTAATAGTTTTTATCTTAAATCAAAATTGGTTACATATATCATTTATTTTCAATATATATACAATCAATTTCAAGAGGAGAACATAATATTTTGTATTGTATTTAGATATATAAACCTTATTAAAATAATAAAAAATTTATATTCAGTGATTATTACCAAAAATCAAATACTTTATTCTTATTTCTTTTTTTTTATTAGAACAAGCTCTTTAAATTTATTTTCAATCACATGTTTAAATTTCTTTTCCTTAGATGATTTATTTTTTAGGTTATTTCTGGCATTTATGAACCAATTTAAAACCTGAATATAATAGAGAAATCATATTTACTTATTTATTGGTAAGTTTAGTTTATAGAACTAATTATTCAACTTATTATGGCTTTGGATACGGGTTATTGTAATTTTCAATTAACCATTTCTTAAGTATCATATTTGCAGATTTAGAATAAGTCCTTTTTGTATTACCTAAATTAGGATATTAATGGTTTATACTTGGATAATTGGATAATAATTACAATCTCTAAATGTCTTCATATAGTTTTATTTTGTTTTAAATTTAGGTTGTGATTTCCTAAAAAAATTAAGTTGTTTGATTTTGAGTGAATGTACTATATATTTTTTCATCAATCATTCTCTATTTTAATCTTGTAAAAAACTTTTTATGTAAATTTAGCTTGTCAACCGTCTATGATAATGTTTAACAAACGATACATTTGTTTCTAAAGTAAATTCTAAATCAATAGAATCGTTTTTTTTAATTTTTTCTTCTTTTTAAATTTATCCTGTTTATTGTTGGGTAATCCAACTAAAGCAAATACTTTCTAGGCTGTTTATCTCTTATATTGTTTATTGGGCTTTTGCTTCATTAACTATAAGGTTTAGACTTTATATAATACCTTATTATAAGATTTATTGGTATGAAGATTCTTTTATACTATCTTCCATATTAGTTTAGAAATACATATTTGATGAAGGGANAAATTACTTTCTATTAAGAATTAGATCGACAATTAGGAATCTAATTTTTGTAAATTTTTAGATTTAAAAATGAATATAGTTCTTAAAAAATATTTATTAAAATAAAAATATGGTAATAAAATTACTTAATTATGTCATATTAAGTAGAAGATATTTTAAATTTCCAATTAATAGTTTTTATCTTAAATCAAAATTGGTTACATATATCATTTATTTTCAATATATATACAATCAATTTCAAGAGGAGAACATAATATTTTGTATTGTATTTAGATATATAAACCTTATTAAAATAATAAAAAATTTATATTCAGTGATTATTACCAAAAATCAAATACTTTATTCTTATTTCTTTTTTTTTATTAGAACAAGCTCTTTAAATTTATTTTCAATCACATGTTTAAATTTCTTTTCCTTAGATGATTTATTTTTTAGGTTATTTCTGGCATTTATGAACCAATTTAAAACCTGAATATAATAGAGAAATCATATTTACTTATTTATTGGTAAGTTTAGTTTATAGAACTAATTATTCAACTTATTATGGCTTTGGATACGGGTTATTGTAATTTTCAATTAACCATTTCTTAAGTATCATATTTGCAGATTTAGAATAAGTCCTTTTTGTATTACCTAAATTAGGATATTAATGGTTTATACTTGGATAATTGGATAATAATTACAATCTCTAAATGTCTTCATATAGTTTTATTTTGTTTTAAATTTAGGTTGTGATTTCCTAAAAAAATTAAGTTGTTTGATTTTGAGTGAATGTACTATATATTTTTTCATCAATCATTCTCTATTTTAATCTTGTAAAAAACTTTTTATGTAAATTTAGCTTGTCAACCGTCTATGATAATGTTTAACAAACGATACATTTGTTTCTAAAGTAAATTCTAAATCAATAGAATCGTTTTTTTTAATTTTTTCTTCTTTTTAAATTTATCCTGTTTATTGTTGGGTAATCCAACTAAAGCAAATACTTTCTAGGCTGTTTATCTCTTATATTGTTTATTGGGCTTTTGCTTCATTAACTATAAGGTTTAGACTTTATATAATACCTTATTATAAGATTTATTGGTATGAAGATTCTTTTATACTATCTTCCATATTAGTTTAGAAATACATATTTGATGAAGGGATCTTTTTATTTTTAAAAATGATTAAATTCAAGTCAAAATTTTACTGATTGATAGCATATCAGCAGAAGGATGACGCATGCATTAAATCAATATTATAAATAAATTTGATACAAAAATTATTTGTTTTCCTCTATAATGATTTGTTTTCTGTATTATATCTGGAATAAATTATTAGTTTAGAATTAATTTTAAACTATTAAACTTAGAAATAAGTTGACGCATTATAAAAAATTATTATTACAAGTGAATTAAATAAGTAATTCTTATGTTATGCTTATTAATAATAAAAGGAATTGATATAATTAAACCTAAGAAATCAGATTATAAAATAAAATTCAAAAATATTATTGAAAAATATATTTATTCTAATAGATTGAAGGGAATTAAAAATTGGTATAAAGAAGTAAATAAATATCATTTTTGAAAGATATAGAAGGCCATAATAGATGGCTTCAACCAAGAGGATTAAAATGCTTAAAATTTGTTTCTTTAATTTTTTTATTATTATATTGACAAATCTCTTTAAAAAATGATTTATTTTATTCTATTATCTTATTTTTATTCTTAGTATTCACATTAATAAATATAATTTATGAATTAAAAACCTAAATGTCAAAAGTAATAAGATAAATCTATTAGTTTTGTTGACGTTAGATAAGGTGTTGCATTAAATTAGAAAGATTATTATAATTTCTGTAGATTAAATAAATCCTTTGTGTTTGTATTAGCTTTGGAAGAAAAAAGTTAGAATACATTAAGAAATACATATCAATCAATACTAAGAAAATAAAATAATTGTAACAGATTCGAAGAGATTAAATAACAATATGAATAAAAAGTTGAATACATTTTGAAACTTAAGTTAATAAAGATTTTAGATTAAATAAATATTTTATAAGAAATAAAGTTATTAAAATTCAAATCTTTTGATAAAAAAGAATTTTAATAATGTTGTTAAGCTATTTTTAGTAAAAAAATGGAACATTTATTTTATAGAATTATTGTTTTTCGTATTCATCACTTAATTTTATATATTGTATTAAATTAAATAGATAATATTACTACTTTAGATAGAACTTCTGATTTTAAAAACTTGGGATTTGTTTTATGAAATTGAATTTGATAAAAAAGGATAAAAATCTACTTTATTCAGCTGATTATTACTTTTCATTAAAAATTGTGGAAATTGAAAAAATTTAACGCTGTTGTGATTTTTGAAAAGACCTGTAAAATGTTTATTATGCACATAGTATTCTTTCTAGTAAGGATTTAAGTTTTCATTCATATAAATTCACTAATGGAGTTTTTATACTTCTTCAATATATGGAAGGGTTGACTGAAGAGAAATGATTAATTACTTTAAATAAAAGATGAAACTTTGATGACAACAAACCATATTAATTATACTATAACAATTTGGTAAAAAGAGAATAATTAGTGGATTATTTAATAAGTTATTTAAACTAATCGAGATAAGGAAATTGCAAGTATTTTTCAAAAAGGGAATGATGATTTGGGAAGATGTAGGAGTTTTATAATATAAAAAATTAGATTATCAGATGTAGATTAATTGATCGTTTTATTTTAGTTTAAGAAAGTGAGAATAAGTAATTGCATATACAAATTTATAAAAATAAATAAATAAATAAAGTTTACAGTTTTTAAGCGAATTATAAATATAACAATATTATTTAATATGAATAGATATCAATAAGGTCTTGGTCTAATCAATTATTCATACTATTTCTAAATGTAAGGATTCTAATTATTGAAGGGAATAGGATTTGTAAGAGGATTATGATTCTAATGTATAGCATTTTATCCTGCTCCTCTTAAAGCTTATCCTCGACTAACTTGAGAAACATTACTCAAATTTTAATTAATTGTATTCATTTCATCTTATTTTAATTAAGCTAAAGATTATTATTTTAATAAATAATCTTATTTTGGAGGTAATTAACTAAATAAATAAATACAATACCCCACTTATGGAGACCATCCAATTATTTTTGCATTTAATTATGCTTCTTATTTTTTATATGCTTATAAATCTAACATATTCATAGATTTTTCTTATCTTCCCATTCTGAGTTGTTTTAATCTCTATTCCTCTCTTAAATAAAGATTATTGATACTTTTCAATTCTTTATTGATCTAAATATTCTTTATATTATCGTTACTATTCTACTTAATCTACTTTCCTTTAAACTAAGAATTAATTATAATTTGAGAGCTGAATATAAACATATTATTATTACATCTTCTAATCTTTATTTATTTAATTCTTATTTAACATTCTTCTCTTATACTTTTCCTTATTCTCTATCATCTAACATCTTTTTGTTCACATTTAGTGTTTGTCTATATTCTTCTTATCTTTTTAATACTCTATCTAATTCATCTTAAAGTAATTTTCTTTAATAAGCATCCATATTTTTAGCAATTAAAGATTCTAATTGAGCTTATCTCTCTAATAATGGTTATAAGACATTATCAATATGCATTTTTTATAATTAAGCTTAATTTTATGAACATAACTTATAAAACTAATTATTATATATAAATCTTATACATTTTTATAATTCTCTTCTTTTATTAATTCTTTTTCAGCATTTCTTTTATTCAATTCCTAAATTTCTATTTAATCATTTCTAAATCTTTCTCTTTCTTCCATATGTCTTAATTATGATAATTTAAGATCTGCATCTTATTCTTTAGCCCATTACTCTTTTTATAATCTTCGTTATAAGAAATCTTATTCCATTCTTCTTCTATTTTCATCTAAAGCTTATTATTCCCATTCCAATTTTTATTATCTCAAATCCATTTCTCTTATTAAGGAATCTTATTTTTATTTATCATAAATAGAAGAAATGCCCTTTTACAATACAGCTTTATCTTCTAAGAATTTTCTTTATTCTTCTTAGAATTTCATTTATCTTCTTTTCATTTCTTCTGCATCTTCATATTTTTATTCTAATTCTTTCTATTTTAATTATAATTACTCAAGCATTTTTCTATCTAATTCAGTCCTAAATCAATTAAATATAAATAAAGTACAATAATTCTTTTTTTCTAAGATTCAATATATCTTTTTCATTTCGTTAAATTTCTTATCCAATTTCATACATATGATGTTCTATTCCATACCATTCAGACTTTAAACCCTTTTTTATTATAAATGTTTATTTACTTGAACATCTTTTGGATAATGACGTCTTGTTTATGTTTAATTTTATGTAACATTCATTGGATCAGTTTCCATTTTTATTAATAATAATTAATAATAAATAAAGAGTATTAATTCTTCATTAAAATTATTTATAAAGAAAACAAAATAATTGAAAATTGTCAATTCTTAGTTTGCAAATTATTAAGATCAAACATCTAATTAAGCCATAAGTTTATTCCCTTTATGGATGTCTTTATATGTTTCACTTATCCAGCCTTATCAGCAACTGCTTTTAAGTGGGAAGCAACTTAAGCAAATACTTATGCATTTGCATTTATTATCTACTTAATTAATTTTACTATATT
>CAJJDN010000076.1:185569-263964 GCA_905182985.1 Paramecium sonneborni
TATAAATAACATGGCACTTCTAAATACTATTTAAATGATGGAACTATTAAAATTGGTATTTGGGAAGATGGTAAAAGAATTAAATGGTTAGATGATTTATGATTTTATAATATATTTTCTTTCTTTTTACTATTTATTTATTTTACTCTAATATATCAGATCAATAATATATAGATAAAGTTTTATGATGTGGAACTATGTCAAATCTTTATTCTTCACCCATTTACCATAATATCCAATCTATTTCTATACTCTTTAATTTTTATCCTAATTTTTCAAATTCTTCCTTTATCAATTCTACTGCTATTACACTACTAGCTCTTATTTCAATCTCATATTCACATCCATGAGCTATTTCTATTTAATTCTTTATTTTATTTTACAAATCTTCATCATATTCTAAAACTTTTAATTAATTTAAAATCTATGGTACTCTATAATCTGGAAACATTGTTAAAATTTCTATATCATTAAATTTACCCAATCCTTCTCCTTTTAATGCAGCATATATATCTCCTATTAATATTTATGAACGTTTATAAAAAAATATTTATCTACCTTAATATATTGCATGATCTTAAAATCCTAAAAATTGAGTTGTTAAAATACTCAATAACTTACTTGCTGAATTTTTAGCTGCTTTTATTACATTTACAAATTCACCTTCAAAAAATGTCACCAATACCTCTGATGCATGTTTCAATAATCTATATCTCTCTGTTATCAATGGAAAATCAGGAAAATTTGGAAATAATAATTTTTAAAATTCTTCAAATGTCATTTTCAAAATTGATTCTGCTTTAAATAATTCAGGACATTTTTAAAAACATTCCTTAATTGCAGATGATAAATTTTCATATTCATAATCTTTTTATGGCCAAAAACAAAAATTTAATGAATCCAATATAAATAAAAAGTTAACTATTTATTCTTCATCACCTCCTAAATGACATTCATATTCATCAAATTCTTTATATTTATGTTTATTATTTATAAACCATTCATTTACTTGTTTTTATAATTCATCCTTGTTTATTTTTACATGTTTAGAATTTTCACTCACAAACTAACAAGAATTTCTGACTAAACTCATTTTTAATATTTTTATTATTAAATATATGAATAAGGAAAGCAATGAAATTACCAATAGTCCATTTACTAAATAAAAAGAATATAGAAAATTTTAGATATTGATCTATCGTCTATTTATCTATATCCTCTATGGAGAAAGTACAATATTTTTATTTGAATGCATTTGTTTAGCTATCTTTCTATATTATCAAGTATAACTTTTAAGCATAATTAGTTTATAGGAATAATGATATTTTAATGTCTTATTGTTTTAATTTTATTTAGATTGTTAAGGAATGTTAAAAGTAATTAAAGTCAAATAATAGGATTGTTGATATATTAATAAGAATGTAAAACTTGTAAATAATTCCTTTTTTGTCAATTGTGCCATCATTGCGAGACTATTGTTCTTCACATTTAATTCTTAGAAATATGTTTAGATTAGGATTCCATTAAGTAACAGCCTTTTACATTTAAGACTCCTTAAAAAGACAG
The DNA here is from genome assembly GCA_905182985.1 of Paramecium sonneborni. NCBI lineage: Eukaryota > Ciliophora > Oligohymenophorea > Peniculida > Parameciidae > Paramecium > Paramecium sonneborni. The sequence continues at coordinate 187,136 of CAJJDN010000076.1, forward strand.
TTGGTGTGTTCTCAACTAAAATAATAGCATAAGTGATAATCCAAACTTATACAGCCATAATTATTGAGAAATCAATGCCATTTTACACTGCCATTTTAGCCATTATAATATCCATTTTATTTATTAACTTAGTACTTTTTTTATTAATCATTTTACTTTCATGGAAAGTATATTGTTAAATAAAAATCAAACATTAAATTCAAACACCTCCTGATGGATTTAGAATTATTGAGTAACAAGAAGATAAATGTCTAGAAATTACAAATAAAAAAGATGAATAAAAGAATCCAACACATTAATAAGAGATTGAAGATAAAGGATCTGTTAATATTTCAATAAATGAGGACATAAGTCCAGCAATGCTATAATTAGTAATATCAAAAATTAGTTAAGAAATCTAGTTTAACCCCTAGTCCTGGTAGATATAGATCTGGTAAAATTCTTGATTTTCTAGAAAAAAAACTAAGTCATGCAAAATTAAGTTAAAAAGAGTTACACTATGGATAAAGTAAAGAGTATATTAAAAAAAATAATACAAATTAAGGTAATTTTAACATACAATTTTAGCACTACAAATAAGCATTGATTTTGGAGATCAAGAAAACATTTAGTCATAAAACAAAATAGAAATAGAAATAAACAACCATAACTTCTTCAAATAAACTAAATTCATATCTTGATATAATTTCTATCAAACTCATTTCTTCTTTATACTAAATTACAATATTATATAGAATCCTAGAATAACTGCTAAAAAGATGCCTAACATTACAAATCTATTTTTTGTATCCTCTTTCTTCTATAAAATCTCTTTATTAGCTTCTGCTTCTTTTTATCTTGTTTTAGCTTCTTTTTCCTATTAAATCTAATTCTCTATTTCTTTAGCCCTTTATAATTATCTTTCTTTCTAAAATATTATTTATTATTGATTACTCTATCTTCTGCAATTAGTCTTTTTCTAACCTATTACTCCTATTATTCTAATTCAATCTTCTTTTTTCTATCTTCAAGTATTTATTAATAAGTTAATCCAGCTCTATTTAACTTATTAACATCTAAATTAATATTATCTTTATTAGATAGTAACACTTTCAAGAATAATTATTTATCATTAATTGCAGCTATATGTAATGGAGCATTCCCTTCTTTGTTTTATTAATTCCAAATGTCAACTTATATTGGATTATTGAGATGTTTTTTAATTATTGAATTTAATAATTCTGCATTACCTGTAAATGCTAATATATGTAATACATTTTCTGAATCTTCATCCTAATTTATCAAACCAATTTCATTTTATATTAAAAATTATGCATTTTCATCTTATTCTGAATTTATTGCTAAATGTAATAAATTTCCTTGAATAGGTACTTTATATTCTAAAAATAATGATAAATTAATTTTACTAATTAATAATTAGATAATTTAAACAGTTCCAATTACAACAGCATGTTCTAAATAAGATCTTCCTTCTATTTGAACTTCAAGATCAACTTAATGAGTTTATAATAATGCTTATGCAGCTTCTAAGAAATTCAATTAAATTGATGTAAATAAAGGAGTGCTTTTATCAATTTAATTCACAAAATTAACATCAGCTTTCTTTTTTGATATTAAAGCTTTGACTAATGTTAAATTCTTATTAGTTATTGCTATCTGTAATAAACTTTTCCCACTCTTCCTATCGATTTCCTCCAAATTATCTCCTTTTTCAATAAGATCTAAACAATTATCTGTATTATCTTTTAAGAATTCTTTAATCATTATTAAATATATATTTATATAATTTCTTTTTTATATTATTTTAATTATGATTCAAAAAATTAAATTGTTCAAAAATACATTTATTATCTTTTATTCCTAAATATTTTCCTAAGACTGTTTAAAGCATTTTTGGCAAATTGTTTAAAATATATTTATTGTATTATTATAATTTAAATTTTATCATACATTCATAAATATATATATATATTCTTTTTAATGAATTAATATTATGTTTGCTTCCATTTTATATTAGTTATTTCTTCTAACAGTTAAAATTTAAGCTTCAATGTGATTTTTTAATTATATAAGCCAAATATTTCTCAGATTTAAATTTATCTTTCATTTTATAAAGAATAATTTGATTTCGTGTTTTTCTTGAGTGAATTTATCAATATTGGATAAGAAAGAATAATTAAAAAAATAAAAATTCTTTTTTATTTTCTTAAAGATAATTTTGTATTTTAAATGGTCATCTAATTTAAATCCTCTCTTAAAAGAAAAATAAAAAAATTTTAAATATTTTTCTTCATTCATTTCTATATCATCTTATTTTCTACATTATTTTAACATATATTGTTGTGGTTAAATTAAAAAGAGTAGTTCTATCAATTCAATTTGACCTGTTACTATTTTATAAATTTAAATTTAATTAAGACTTAATCATCCGTTTTAAAACAGCATTATTTCTATTAAAAAATTTATGAATAAATATTGTATATAATAAAGATATATGAGTGTTTAGAGTTTGATAATATAATAAATAATAAATTCTAAAACAAATTGTATGTTTATAATAATGATGAATGAAAAATAAAATAAGTATATTTAATAATAAATAGTTTTATAAATTAAAAAAATGAAAGGTTTACGTAACCTCCTTAATAAAGACTACGAAGATTTTCTTTAACAAAAACTTGAATAAAATAATTAAAATAAATTGATAACTAAAAGGACTGTTGCAACAAGAGAATCAGGAAGACCAATTGGTTCTCGAATTAACTAAAGATTATCAAAGCCAGAATCAGCAAGTTAAAGTATGGGAAATCTATTTACAAATGTAAAAGGAAATTTATTCACAAGTCCGAAACATTCATTATAATAAGAAGCAAGTCCATATTTAACAGAATAATAAGAAAAATTTATAGTTAAATAATATTGGAGATCATTACTTCGTTGGTAAGGGTTTGATGATTATTTGTTTTTAAGGGATCCTTTAAATATAAAACATATAAAAGGAAGAGATATTTTAACGAAGAATGATGTAGTAGAAGAATTAAATTCATAAAATATGCATGTACAAGTAATGTATTAGGCAGATAGTGGGATGCAAGAATATAAAGATTAACATAGAAGATTACAAATGCAATAATTATAGAAATTATATTAACCTGGAGAAGCTAATTATTAAAAATTTAATCCAGATAAATATAAATAAACATTTTTTGGTGGGAGAGATGCAATGAAGTTATAATAATTAGTGTTTGAGAATTCTAAATTTGGAGAGTTTATAGAGAAGATTTAAAAATTATTGTAAATAATGAATGAAAAAATGGTAGTAGAGGAAGTGAATTAAATTTCACCAGTTGGAGAAAGAATGATTAGATTATTATGGAAAATAGGTTGTTTAAATATGTTCTTGGTTGGTTATTATATTCATAATATGATATTAGAAATATATGGTAAAGAGAAGTTAGCATATTCAAATTGGAAAAAAGTATTAAGAATTTGTAATATGTAAGGAAATCATTGTCATAAATATAAATTAATAGCTTATAAACATATATCGAAGATTTGTATAAAACTTTAGTAGTATGATAAAAGTTTAATTTATCTTAAAAAGATGTTGAAATTATCTTGGATAGTTAATGATACTAATTATGAGATTTTTACTTATGATAAAATATCCTTATGTTATTATTACAAATAAGATATGAATAAAGCTATATATTATCATGAGAAATTTGCATAAGGAGAATATGAAGAACCAGGAAAAGGAATGAGAAATGTAGGTGAAGCAGCATATTTATTAGATGCAAAAACTAAAGAAGGATTTATTGATTAGAATTCCTATTCTGAAGATGAATATGATTTAGATGTATTATTGCAAAATGGAAATCTTAATAAATGGGAAACTGAAAATAAAAGAAAGGATTTAAAAATCCTAGTCAAAAAAATACCTATGGAATATAAAAAAGGACATAGTTTTGGTAAAATTCATAGACCAACAAATAAAGTCATAGATTTTAAACATGCTATGTTAATTTTACATCAATTTTAAAATAAATAATCTATTCCTTTAGGACCTATTTATTAAAGAGAAGTATAAGATTAATAATAGGAATAAACTGCCAAAAAATTTAAAAAGAAAGATTAGACTTAATCATGCTAATATTTGTTTAATTAAAAAAGCACAAATAGAGTTGCATCCAATTTTTTATTACAAGAAGAAATTAAAGAATAAAATGCTAGTGATACTTTATGTTTCAAGCCATCTGAAAATGTTTATTATATCAAAAAAATGATCAGGGTCTTCTAATATGATCTTAAGTATTTATTATAGAAACAATCTCTTTTTAAAAACTCCACTGATTGTATATGATAATATTTATATATATTTATTAATATATTTATATATTAATTAATGTAATAACATATCCAACTTAATTGTCAAAATTCTAAAAAAGGATATATAATGTAAAGAACAGGTAATAAGCCTGGAGACAGAATAATTGAAAGATAATCTTTTGCACAATATGTAAATTAAATGTCTGAAACATAACAATAATTACTAGCTCATTTTAAATCAACCCCGAGAAAAAAATCATAAGTAAATAGTCATCCAAATCTACCTAAATTGCATTCTCCAGATGTCATACATAGAAAATTTGTTTTGAATATTGGCAAGTGTCCGGTTAATAATTATTAATCATCTATTTTTAGAATTAATGGACCTTAAAATTAATAACATTTTTTTCATCCTGTACATAATCATAGACATTAATCTTTAGAAATCAGAAAATCTTTAATTTAATAAAATAGACTCACACCTATTCAAAAGAATTCGATTATTAATCTTAGTGGAAGATCTGTAAGAGATGACGATATGAATTTATTTTACTATAAAATTGGAGGAGATGAAGTTGTAGATTAATTAAATGAAGAATTTTACCATTATTCTAGTTAACATGATATGATTAAAAGTATGTAATTAATATTTATTTAATTGAAGATATCGATGATCATGAATAATATAAGGCTCATTTTAAGATATTTTTAGAATATATAATGGGTAAACCTGTTTTTTATAATCTTGAATAACTTAAGGATAAGCATAAAAATTTGGGACTTAAAAATAAAGATTTTAATAATTTTAAAAATTATTTAATTGTAAAATATTTTTTTAAATTTTAAGACTTCTTTTCTAAAAGTAAATAAAACTTAGGTTGATTAAATTTTTGAATTTAGTTCTATGATAGAATAATATCGTTATTGTATTATTGATAGTGATACTCCATTTGCTATTATATACAATTAAAAAACAGAAAAAATAAACACTAAAGATGTTCCTGATATAATACTGTCTATGGCTGAAAGTAGTTATTAAAAAATCTTTGCAGATAATACTTTGGCTCATTATTTTATTGGTATAGAACTATAAGAATAAGCTAAAAAGTTAGGAAGAATATTACATTAAATGATGGGATGGGATTAAACTTCAGATGAAGTTTTATCAATTATGAGACAAAGTCACAAAAGTATGCATTTAAATAATGTACATTTTACATTATTTAAATAACATATGATAGAATCTATGAGATAATAATAAATTTAAGAGAAATAAATAGAACTAGTCACATCCAGAATGGATGGATATAGAAGTTACATAATAAATTAAGATTCATTACTTGATTTTTACAGAGATTAACCAACATTACTCTAAATATAATAAACTAAGTATGTCTAACTTCTTAGAAGAGATCCAAGAATGTAAAACTTTCCTCATGAAGCATTTAACAGACATGTTTAATTTATCCTTAAATATCTAACACATTAACATTTACCTACTCTTACTCATAATGATTTATGGACTATCCATTCTAAATATAATATATCTTCAGAATAAATTGAATCTTTTAAAGATAATTTCTTTCTATTAATTCAAAATCTCAATTTAAATCCTATTGTTATTTAAGATTATGAAGATATATTTTTTATGCTCAAAAGAAATCTTAAACATTAGTATTCTATCTAAAATATTATTGGCCATTAGAAAGTTGAATCAATCCTCTCTAAAATTCAATTTTAAATGCAAGATAATGAACATTATAAAGAATATTATTCAAATGCCATATACTAAATGAGCAAACATCTTCATAAGATGATAGCATTTATATTGAAAGATCAACATCTATATAAATCAAATGATTTAAAAGTTATTCATTAATCACTTAAAATTAAAGAATCTATATTTGATTTATTTGTTTTATTTTTGAAAAATGCAATGTAAGAAGAAAAAATTCATTAATATTTAATAATATTAGCAGAGGAAACTTGTGAATATTATAAGAAAAACATATGTACTTGATTACTTAAAATTATAATCTTATGAATTTATCTTTTATAATTTTTTATATTGTTATTAAAATTTCGAATTTTTAATGTTATGCGTCATCATCAAAAGTTAAATTATTTATTTACAAATTCTACAAAGAATAAATAATATTATCAATAATTATCAGTCTCTCAATAAAACCATTCTTTACCATAAATCCTCTCTACCCAATCAGTAAAGGAAACAGGGTCTTTTTAAGTAATTATTTTCGATTGCTCCTTTTCCTATTCTTCATCCATTAATATTGTAGAAACTCTAGAAGGTCTATTTATTATTATTCGTTAACCAAATTCAATGGATTTCCTAACTCTTGTAATTAAAGGGTCATGTTCTTGATTCACAGATTAATTACTCTTTCTACTATTTTTGCTAGAAACAAAATGTTTTCTATTTTGTATCACAATAACTGGGCTTTATATTTTTTTGTTAGTATCGACTCTAATAATTGATTCTATGTTTTTCATGGAATTCCTTAAGCTAAAGTTATTATTCCTTTATGGAGGGTTGACCTACTCTTTTAATTTATATATTAATGAATTATTTCTTTAAATTTATTTAATTTCATCTATCTGTGATTATTTGTTCAATATTATTCTTTGAAGTTAACCAGTTAAGAAATTTTTATTTTATTGCATTTTTTGATGAAATATTGTAATAAATTAAATTAAATTATTGTAATTAGATAATTACCTAAATCTTAAATTAAATGACGTCACAATAATTATGAATTATTTTGAACTACTTTATTTTATAAATTTAATTTATTGTTCTAATAATTATTATTTTTGAAGATATAAAATCATTTCTATCAATTTAAAACTAGTTTATTATCTTTTAATAAAAATTTATTCATTTTTATCTTTTTTTGAATTTATTTCTAAATAATAAATTACCATTCGTAGATAATTTATATTAAAAAATAATAATGAATTAAATGTACTAATTAAGAAGATGGTTTCAAATATTTATTGTTTTAGTTGATATATAAGAATTGCAATATAAATATTTTCATAATAAATTGAAATAGAAAAAATAGAAAAAAATAATAAGAATTAAAAATAAAATGATTATAGTTTTAGAAGGATAATTAGAGTAATTTTTAGACATTTATTATTCCTATAATGATTTAAAAATAATAGAGTGTAAATAAATGAGTTCAATGAACTTATTTAATTTTGTATATAAATAGTTTAATTAAATAAAATACTATGAGAGTTTAAGCTAATTCATTTAGATTGCCAGCATTAAAATTATAACCGAAAGACTCTTATTAATGTCTCAGTTATGGTGATAATAATCTTTCAAATTCTTCAATGATTAAATATTAAAGCAGTCCCCTAAGAAATTATGATCCATCTCCAATTAAAAAGAGAGTTCGAGGAATGACAATAGCTATATATAATAGTTAAGAAAAGCTTAAAACAGCTGATTATCGAAATGGAGGAGAATTCATTACTTAAATCTAATAAACAAATTAAGGTACATCAGTTGTCAATACTTTTCGACGATATAGAAGTAAATTAAAGTAATTAATGTAACCTTCTAAAGATTATGGAGTCAATTCAAGAGACCCTCGTTTATATTAATTTAAAGATACAAGTGCTACTATTAGACTTGATCGATTGAATAATGATAGAAAAGATCAATAAATTTAAGAAAAAGTTAAAAATTTAATGGGAAGAGTAAAATTACTATTTTCCACTTAATAATTCTATCAAGAACCCTTTTAATAGTGTACCTTTTAAGTTAAACTTGTAAAACTAAAAGATGAATATGATTGCTTATATTAGGATTTCAATGATTATTATATATAAAATAACAAATTGGATAAGTAAGTTCTATAGCTTCTAAACCATATGGAAATAATAAAAACTTTATTAATACCTAAATAGCCTATTAAAATTAAAAAATATTAATAACCAGAAATAATTTAACCAGAATATTAATTTCCTATTGTTGAAGCTTAAGAGATTATTGAGGAAACACCTTAATTATCTTTAATCGTTGAACATCAAGTATTTTCACCCAAAGAACCAAATTAGTAATCAATACATGAGCTCAGAGAATCTAGTATATTTACTCCTTTAACTTCTAAATAGTATAATAATGATCAATCTATTAGTGATTTTGAAAATGATCAATCAAATAAAATAAATATACCAAAAAAAAAGAAATTAAAAATTAAAAACAGTCCCTAAAAATCTTAAAAGACTATAATTTTATAATAATCTAAATTAGATCTTAATGCCCCAGAAGATTTAAATTTATAATCTCAATAGATATTATCTCAACCTAAAATAACTTAAATATTAACTCCATAAAATAATTAGGGTTAATTTATAAATAATAATGATATTTAAGAAACTACATTAAATTAACCAGAAGATAATCCTAACTTAATCGAAAAACCTACACTTAAAAGAGCAATCAGTAATTTAGGATCTACAAGTAAAAGAAGAAATACAGTATTGGAAAATAAGGAGGCATTAAAAAAATAAAAGAAAGAAGGAATAATTTCAGAGTAGGATGATAGTTATTATGAAGAAGATGAATAATAAAATTAATTAAAAGAGGATTAGACTGATTTGAATGATGATGATCAATAATAATTAAATAAGGAAATTAATTTAGATTTAACTTTAATAGATATGCTAATTGCATCATAAAATATCTATAAATATCCATTCTATTAAGATTGGGAATTTCATATTGTTGAAATCATCAAGGGAAATACATTTAATCAATATGATTTATGATTATAATTATTCTTTTTAACAAATTCTTATAAATTTTAAATATTCTTTAATTTCTAATCAATTTATATCAAAAATGAGATTCTCAATTTCAGCAAACTTAATGAAGAAATTTTTATTGAGAAGAGAAACTTCAATAATTTTAGAACAATATAAATTATTTTAAATTAATGAAAATAAATTAAAAAAATTTAGAAAAAAATTTATTCAATTTAAATAATCAGCATTACTTTTGTAAATAACGCATTTAAAAAGAAAAAATATCAGATTAATAATGGGTTTCATTTAAAAATTGCAATAACAAAAAAATTTAAGGATATATTTTTATGTATAAGTTATTTTTGATTGATGTAATTATAAATAATATTTTTATTTTTTTTTTATAAGTAATCTAATATTTTGATAAATTCTCAAGTTGTATTTTGAAAAATAGATACTTATCAAATAAATTGCTATATTGACTCAAAAATCTAAAAATTTTTTATAGAAAAAAAATCTAATTATTAACCTATTCTAAGAATTAAATTCTTCTTAATAAAGAATCTATGTATGTATTCTATTAATCAAGCATTATATGATCTAAATGTTGGCTAAGACAAAAGTATGCAGTATGAACCATTTTTGAAGAAATTTAATTTATTGAGATTCAATATTTATTAATGGTGATATTATAAAAGATGTTATTGAAATGATACTGATTTATAATTCAATAATATAATTAATTTTCAAGTTAAATGATTCTAAATGAATTTACATCATTCTTTGATAATCTTGAAGTAATACCTAAAATCAAACATATTTGGTCTAAGTTTTAGCTCAGTACATATGAAGTAAATAAAATATGAAAATCTATAGAATGATTCAATTATTTTTGAATCTGTGTGTCATAAAATTAGCAGAAAAACTTCTAAGCTTAAACCAATAATAATTCAATTGGGTTAGGAACATTTGTATTTATTTAAAAATAAGAATCCTCATGGGATGCTATTATTGACTGTAGTAGTGATGACTATTTAAAAAAATGAAAACGGAGTGATGATCAGATTATTAAGAAATGGATAATTCATTGATATAATAACAACAGATGCAATGTTATTTAAACAATTGTTAGCATATAAATGTTTATAAACAACATTTCATGATGAATTTGGAGTAACAAAAATGATAGGGAAAGGAAGTTTTGCGAAAGTGTATTTGGCAGCAAAGAAATAAAGTGGAGTATAATATGCTATAAAAGCATTCAACAAAGAATTTATGTTAGAATAATTTAAAGGGAAGGAAAGTTTAGAGAATGAAATACGTGTTATGAGAAGATTGAATTAGGAGAATCTTGTACATTTGCATGAAGCATATGAGACATAAAATTCAATTTATTTTGTAATTGATCTACTTTAAGGAGGGGAACTACTTACTAGAGCAAAAACAAATCCATTTTCATTAGATACTATTTAAAAATTAATGTACAACTTTATAAAAGCATTGGTACATATACATAGTAAGAAATGCATACATAGAGATTTAAAACCAGAAAATTTGTTATTAAAATCAAAAGAGTCAAATGTAGATGTTGTAATAGCAGATTTTGGATTGGGAGCATTTTTAGGAGAAGAGATTCTTTTTAAGAGATGTGGTACTCCAGGATTTGTAGCACCAGAAATATTAATGTATAAAGAAGATGATCCATTTTATGATGAGAAATGTGATATATTTAGTGCAGGTGTTATATTTTATATATTATTGACTGGAAGATAACCATTTTAAGGAACAGATTATAAAGCAATATTAAGAGCAAATAAAAATTGTGAAATAAACTATAATATAAAGCAAATTTAATAAGTATTAAGATTAATAAATTAGGCATCTCCGAAATTATAAGAATTATTAAGAAAAATGTTATAATAAAATCCAAAAGATAGACCAAGTGCTGAGTCATGTTTATAACATCCATATTTTGAAGAAATTTTTAATAAAAATGATTTAGTAGAAATCCATGAGAATTTAATTGAATATGAGATAGAGCATGAAAGAAGATTATAAAAGAAAGGAAGTTTTGATAGTTAGGTAGGTTCAATGGAATTAGTAGTACGATCACCAATTTTAAATGGAAGAATTGATACTGTAGGATCTTTATCCGTTTGTTCAGGATAAGGATCTACAAGCCGTTTAGAAAAAGCTTAACCATAATAATAATAATAATCAAAATTTAGTTAATTTTGTTAAACAATGAAAACTGTTTAATAAGATAGTATTAGTAATACTATGGCTTCTCCATAAAATAAAAAGAAAGATTAATAAGATTTACATAAATTCGCATTAAAGAATTCTTACTAGTAAAAATAGATGAGTAAAGATGATGATTATGTAAATGAAGAAGCAGCAGATTTGGATGATGCAATATAGAAATTAAATAGTTAATCTCCTAAAATAGGACTATTTAAAAAGAGTTCATCTTACAAAGTACCAAAAACAACTTAAGAATGATATATCAATTAATGAATTGCCAATTGCCTGTTGAATCCAACATATCAATTTCTATACCATTTCCAAATCCAATATATCCCAAATCTGTAAAAGATCTATCTATTTCATTTCTATTAACAAATCTTGGTTCTATTTTATATCTATATCTAGATGGTAATGGTAATATTAATTCAGGTGTTTCACTTCTATCTGCATCTTCTTCTTCACTTTCTGCTATCTATTTATTATTAATTTATATAAATACTTTCTTAAATTCAACTTAACCTCTCTATACTTTATATTCTCTAAATTCTTCATCACTCATCTTTATTCCATCTGATTCACTTTATAACCAAGAATGTTATAAAGATTATTATGCTGTTGCTCTCTTTTCTGGATATGGATTTAACATAGGTTACAAAAAAGAAGCTACATTAATTATGTAAAATTACCCAATTCTTTCGCATCCTTAGGATTATATTTATATTTCTCTATTAAAACATCTGTTAATGACCAACAATTCAATACAGGTATTCTTAATAAATTTCCATCTTTATTAAAGTATCTTTTAGATTTCAATCCTCTCTAACTAAATTTCTATGGAAATTTCCCTATCAATTCTTAAATCTAAGCCAAATGATCATCATTTTTTGAAAAATTAGCTCCTTTTCTTGGTTCAAATAAAAAGTCTCCTGTCAACAATTCAAACAACATACATGCAAAACTCCATATATCAGCTGTTTAATTATATCTTACACCTATTAATACTTCTGGTGATCTATATTATCTTGTCTATATTAATGTTGAAAATTAATGATGAGTCCAACAAGCATTACCTAAATCTGCCACTTTTACTGAAAACTCATCTTTCTAAATCTGTTTAAATAATTATTTTTTTTCTATCTAAAACAAATTACTTTTTATAATCTAATCTTCTACTTTTCTATCATTATCTTCTATTACTTATTCTTCTTTCAATTTTGTATCTAATTCTAATACTTCCTTTCTATTCTCTATTTCCTATTACTTCTATAATTTTTATTATTTTTTCTTTTATCTTCTCTACAAATTTCTTAATTAATTTTTAGTCATTTTCTATTATTCATTTTCATTTTCATATTCTTTTTCTTTTACTTTTATTTCTTCATGAATAACAGTTTTTACAGATTCTTCAAGCTTTACAGGTTCTTCCTTTTTTATATCAAATAATTAATGGTAAAAATCTAATCTCTCTTTAAATATCTAATTTTTAGTTAATTAACCATTCTCTATAATATCTTTTATTTCTTCTTATGTTAACTATAATAAAACATTCTCTGGTTTTAAATCTGTATGAATTACTCCACAATGATCATGTAAAAATTCCAATCCAATCAATACTTCTTTTGCTATTTTTCTACATAATCTCATTGGAACTCCCTTAAATTCATATCTTTTTATTATCTCCAATAGATTTACTCCTAAAATCTCAAATACCATACAAAAATGACATCCATATGGACCTCTATATACAAATGAATTTAATAATTAAACTACATGAGTATCATCTCTATTTAATCTCTAATTTGGTTTATATTATATTAATTTTTTTAACCATTTTTCTTCTCCTACATGTTATGCTACTTTTTATAATATTTCAACTTCATCATATGCAGCTTCAAGATAATTTTCAGCTGATTTTTAAATCTTGATTGCAACATATGTATCAAATTTAAAATCCTTACATAACCATACAGTTGAGAAGTGTCCCCAACCTAATTTTTGTATAACAACATATCTATTTTACAAGATTTCTCCAACATGAACAGGATGATAACCACCTATCTTATAATCTTCAATTCCTTCATCTTCTGAATCATGCTCATCATCCAATTAATGAAATAATTCCATCTTCTTAGGCTTTTACATAGATTATGTCATATATTAAGAAGTTGCCATTTAACAAACAGGTTGTAACACTTACGATTCAATTAAATTTGAGTCTTATAACACTTAGTAATACGACTTGCTCATTACGGTTGATTAAAATAAATCACTTGTGTACATGTTCTCATTGCTCATTTTTTGAATTTGAATATATTAATTAATTAATTAATTATACTGTTAATAAACCATTTCAAATTCGTTTATTATGTTAATTATAATTTTCAGAAATTCTTATGTTTTTTTCAATTTTTAGTTTCTTTGTTTTCTCTCCATTTATTTATTTTTTCATTATGATAAATCAATACTTTTTAATTTAGCAATAATATACAAATCTAATCTCAATTAATCAAATTCACTATTAATCAATAGTGATAATATTTATTATTATTTTTGTAATGAATTAAGAATAAATTTAAAAAGAACTTGATTCCATTGATAGGCAAACTAAATTTATTAATTTATAATGTAAGTTTTATTGTGCCTTTCAATCCTTTGTTTTTCGATTCCTTAACAAAGATAAGTAATATCTCTCAACATTTATAGCAACAAAATTTATACATTTAGAAATCATTATGGGTCTTATATGGCATTTGGAATGGCTATCCATAATACATATCATCTACGATAATCCATTCTAAAATAATGTATTCATTTGACAAAGTCAAAAAATCCATTAATTATTAAACTTACAGCAATTCCTATAACTTCACTTTATTTTGGAGTATTATTTGGATTATGGCATATTCCCTCCTTTTCTGGAGAAATAGCTATTAGGTTATACTTTGGAGTATAATCTGCTGTTTTTGATTACTTAATGGATAAAGAATAAATATTTTAAGATATTCCTTTAAAATCAATAATTAAATGAGTGCTATTTATTATAATCAAAATATTTATTGATTACATTCAATTCATTATTTACATAAAATAGAAAATAGAAACAACTTTAATATTAGTGAGGTTTTTTTATAGAATTAAAAATTACTTACACTCATTTTTATTGACCCTAATTACAATCATCCTCAAGTTCCTTAAATATTTATTCAAACTAAGGATATCTAGAATCTTCTTTAATTATATTTATATAATCTAGAGCCTTCTAGTATTCTTCTAAATTAATTAAACATGAAATAAGTCTGTAATAACACTTAATCTTATATTCCTTAAGAGATATAATTTAAATTTTATACTCTTTATTCGAGGCGTTGCATTATTGGCTCTAAAATCTTTTAACATTCTTAAAAATCTTTCAATTTTAATAATGCTTATGCTCGATTACTTACTAAGACAAGATAGAAGTCTTCTTTTATTTTTTCAGAGTTTTTTTCTTTATTCAAATTTTTAGGCCACTTTTCAATAAAATTAATTCCTCTCAAATATCTAGAAGCAGCCCCAATATAATCTCCATTTTAAAATAATTTATTTCCTTCTTCTTTGAACTTTTCCAATTATATTAAACGACTATAAATAATAATGAAAAATTACTTTTCAACATTTGTAACATCTAATTGTTATTATGGTTGTGATACTTCTTCAATATGTATCAAATAATATTTTACATGATCTTTTAAAGAATTTTCAATATTATCAGGTTTTTCTAATAAGTCTCCTGATATTTTAAACCAAGCTTTTTCGCCTTCTTTCATAGATAATAGGGCTAAACGAAATCCTTTTATAAGAGGAATGCTTGAAGATAAGGAAATTTTAAATGTATTTAGATATTGGGTTGGATTAAGCAAATTAGCTTTTTCATCTTTTTCTTCACACTTTATTTTTATTCTAGATTTTTCATTAACCTTTTTAGAAGGATCATCATTCTTAGAAGCAATTACAATATATTTGATTAAATTTTCTTCTAAGATTACTTTCTCATATTTGGAAACAATATTTTCCATTTCAGATTTTACTTTTTTCTATTAATTAACCCCTTATTAAAGGAAATCTTCATCATTTTCTATAGAAAACCAATCTGACTAATTCATATAAATTGAATAAAAATAATTAAGTTAGTTATTCTGATATAATAAACAATAGTTATAAGAAATTATTAATAAAATAAGTAGAAGAAAGTTTATTTTTTTTATTTTAAAGACTTATGAGAGATTAATCTTTTTGTATTAAAAAGTCTAGTTCGCTAAAAATTACTCTTTAGAAATATTATTTTTTTATAAAACCTAACTTAAATTTTTTTTCTTTATGATCATCTGAAAACTCCACTCCCTTTGCAAAATTATTAAGATCTTTTTGTATATTTTATAAATTCTTATTATATATTTTCTAAAATAAATTCTTCTTTATTTTCATGTCTTAGATTATGTATTTCATTCTAACACTATTAACATTATTTTTCCATCATATTTAAATGTATGAATTTGACATCTTTATTAGTATATAATTCTCCTCTTAGTATCATTAATATCTTTTTTATTTTACTTTTTTTCTTTTCTATAATTATAAACTACAATGTTTGTAGAAGATTTTTTCAATACAAAAAGGCACATCATAAAATTATGAATTGGAAAGAAGATTTTCCATTCCACCTATACAATTAAACAAGCCAATTCATCCTTCATTTATATATATTATTCTTAATTATGTTGTTTTACTTTAATGATTTATAAAATCCTAATAATTGAAAAAATACTATTGTGTATAATAATTATTAAACAATGTTGATTAATTTAAAATTTATTTTCGGTTTTAAAATAAAAGTGGAGAAGTAGAATTGAAATTTACCCAAAGGAATTTAACAAAGAAAAAATTAATTTTTTTTTAAATTTAATTAGGCAATTAGATTAAGTTAGTTTATTAATAAAAAGTTGGCTGAGTTAGGTTATGAATTTAGCACTCAATAGATATTGGAATATATAAGTATTTCGTCTGTAATTAGTCATAAACAATAAAGAGATTTCAGTAAATTGAATGACCTTTAAGGATAAATTAATAAGTTTCTAAGTATGAGCATTCTAATCCCAAAAGATACTTAAAATTACTCAGACTTTGTTTGTTTATTTATCTCCTTCTCCTCTAGCTTAATAAAATGTGCTTTATTTATAAAATTATTTCTGAGATAATCATTTAGTCTGTCATCGATTTTTTTATTTAAACAATTCTGCTTAATTTATTTAAAAATTTATGAGCATTTCTTTATAATTTTTTTGTAAATCTTAATTCTTGATTCTATTTTCAAATCTTCATTTAAAATTGTCCAAAAACTATTTTGGATTTTAATTGAAAGTAAAGTAATATTCAAATAATTTTCTTATTTTCGCTTGAAGCACCAGACTTATTGTTTGTTTCTTCAAATCTAGTTGAGATAGCCTAAAATAAACCAATTTGGAAACTTTGATTTATTAAAACATTTAGATTATTCATTCCTTATCAAAAAATTTTGAATTTAAATTTTAAATTTACTTGAATGAGGATGTCATCAAAAAAGAGTTTTAGATTCATTTAAGATTAAAAAAAAAAATATAGTGTAATATTTTCAAAACCAGTAAACATTATTTTAATATAAAAATAATTAAAATTTCATCATTATTGTTAATAATAACCATATAAAGCTTTAAAATTAAATGACATTTTAAATTTTTAAGTTCTTGCCCATTCAGTGGTCTCTGATAAGGAATTTTGGCTTAATTCTACTAGTTTTCTTTACAATTACTAAAATCCTTCCTATGATACAGACCCTTAAAATGTAATTGTCATAGTTTTAATTAAATTAATCTCGTAATTTAATTAATCTAACAATTTTACACGTTTAGAATTCTAGGATACAGCTTCTATATTCTTAAAACATTAGCTAACAATAAATGACATAATTGAATCAGTAGTTGATTAATCTAAACTAATTTAGGCCAAAACTACAGCCTATTCATTTAAAACTGTTAACCATTATACAACATAGGGTCTAGGTATAATATCCATAATTTATGGTGGATCAAGGTTTAATAATTTGACATAGTTCTGAAGACATGGCTAATGATACTTAGATAACATTCCATTTATTTACTATTGAATGGGCTCTGCAAATTCTTTAAAGGTCTTAAACTTTCTTGAACTTTAATACACACTCTAAGCTAAATCTTTGATTTAACTAGAAATCAACTTTATATTGTGCAAAAATATCAAATAATCACAGGCTTCTTTACAACTTTATTAAACATAATCCAAACTGTCTTTTATTAATTATAAAAAAAGAACTCCATCAACATTTTTGTTTTTTGAAATTCTATTTTAATTTAATATATTCTTACTTTAATATCTCATTAAATATTTATAACATAAATTCAGAAAAATTGACTCCAAAAAAATCTCTTTATGGAACTACAAAATTTATTTTTATCTATTTTAATGTATAATTTGAGAATTATAAAGATAATGACTTAACTTCTATATCACTTATAAAATTATCAATTTTAGGAGTTTCACCTAATAAATTTGATAATATCAAAGCCATATTCTTTATAGAATCTATATCTTGGTTTATTCTTTAACACAATATTGCACTGTATTGTTAACAAAACCACGACTTTTAAGCTTAATCCAAGAATAATAACATCTTATTCTCAATTTCTTCTTTCAATTTTTGCATGTTTGGGTTTATATTAAGATCTCTACATAAATTTTAATATTATTTAACCTGTTTACTAAATTTACCATTTATAAAATTTTCTAAAGCTTTACAATTTTAAAGTTGTAAATCTTTTTGCGGTAAAGTACATTATTAAAGAAATTCAATTATAAAATCTCCTCTTATATTTTCAACTTAATAAGCTTCATTATCTCTTTATTACAATGTCTTATTAAAATATGAATTAAAACTCGTCTTTATAGATTCTTAAAGATGATTAACAATATCTTAAGTGCTCTTTTAATTTAGATTTAGTTCATTTATGTATTCTGCTATTTCTAAAATCTGACTATATTCTAAATTTTCTTGTTTTATTTATTGAAGCATATCATTATATATTTATTTCATTATTTGATCTATTTATTCATTCAACTATTTAAACAAAGATATATTTTTATATTGATTCATATTTTCCTTCTAAAGGGAAATAAGTTTCATAACTTGAGCATTATTTCTTTATAAATAGGCTTCTTTTAATTAATTAGGTAATTAAACATATTATTCACATTTTCTTATAAAATCAATAACAGATTTTAAATTTTGTTAACTAATTCTTAATTAATTCATTGATTGTGAAATAGAGTTCAATTTTGATAATAATTAAAATGTTCTTTTGGATAGAGATCCTAAAATTAATATTTGATCAACTTGCATCGGTTGACCTTATTTATCATTAGATGCCAAGGATTTTTTTCTTTTTATTTGATCTTTGTATTCTTTAGAAATAAATTCATTATGAATCTATAAGATTCCTTAATTAATACAAAAAAAATCATCTATAAAATAATAGACAATATTTTTATTCATTTCTACATTTTACTATTACAACATAAGCATAGATTATTTTGTAATTTATGGTTATACTAATTTTAAAAATGTTTATGCATCAAATTATGGAGAATCAAGATGAATTTTAACAATAACTTTATCTAAATTTTTAATTTATTATTTGATTTATTCAACTGATTCTACATCAATAACAGCATTCAAACTTTCAGCAATTTACTTTTTTTTTAATGCTGCATCTCTATTTTTACTAGATTTAGTAGTTCTTTATTAAGGAATAAAAGGGTTATAAAAAGTTTTAATTAAATATTCTGGATTTCCATCCCATTATAAAGAAATATGTTCTAATTTCTTTTATCTTTTATTTTATTCCCTTTAGAAATTCAAATTCTCTGGAGGAGGTTAATCAGATTCTTTCCATGATGTTTATTTAATTTGTTCTTAAATTTATTAAACTCTAACACTCTTATACCAAGTTTCAAATTATTCTTTGAGTTTTTTTATTTCAAGAACGTATTCAAGATTAAAATGAGGTCTTTCATCTTTTAGAAATTTGATAATTTTAAAAGCAACAAGTCCTTTATCTTATATTTTTTTATCAGCTAAAACATGAGTAGATAATGAAAGTAATTTGTATTCATCATCTTCAAGATCAGCAAATACTTTAATAAATTCAACTCTCTAAGGATGTTTTTCTAAAATACTAAGAAATAATTCTGCACTATAATAAGCAGATTTTCTTAGACTTCCATCAACTTTTGATTTATTTCCAATACAATACAATAATCCATATGGTAATTATTCATTACCTATTAAAAGTAATCTAATTTCTTGAGTATTTAATTGCATTTTGAATATATCAAGCTATTTAAGATATTTAGATGTCTTAACTTTGATTTTTTATTAAGATTCTTTGATTTTATTTAAGACAGCTATAATTTATTGCTAATTATTCATTAAATATATATAATGTCATTTATTAATCTTTGGAAGATTGTTTTGGCTCTAACTCATTTATGATCCTGTTTAATAGAATTATTGATTGGCTTGACTATTTGGTCTATCTTTATCATTTTGATATCTTTCTTTATCTATTTTATCTCTATTGTTTTTTGATTTTTCTTACATTTATTTGTATCCAACACCAAACTAAAATAATATTATTTAATATATACTCTTCCCATTCTTTCAGGAGATGTTTCTTTAGGTGGAAAATGTGCCCATCCTCTATAATCTCCTAATTATCCTTTAAATTTATCTAATTCTTTATCACATGAAGCACAAGACCATAGTTATTTTTTTGCAAATAATCCTTCTTAATCTTTAGATCCTCCTTCTCCTTCAAGCATCATGAATATTTAATTAATCTAAATTATCATAAAACAATTATACTCGTTATTCTAAATATATTAAAGCTTTCTTAGTTTCAGATTTATTAGCTAATTATTTTATAAGAGCTTAAACAACTTCTTCTAATCTAGAAACAAGATCATTTTATATTTTTTCTAAATCTTCTAATTCTGCCTTCTTTTCTAATTTAATTCTTAATTCTTCAATAGATTTAGATAATTCATCACGAGTTTATTTTAATTTTGGTTCAAATAAAGCTAAAAGATCTTCTCTTGTAACAACTCCATCAATTTTTTTACCAAATTAAGCTATCTTAGCTTTATTTGTATCTTAATCTTTTTTCATTTAATCCTAAATTTCTCTTAATTCCTATAAACCTGAAATAATTGAATCAGTTTTGGTTTATTTCATTTTATTCTCTAACTCTGCTATTTTTTATTAAACTTATTATGCATTTTATGAAAATTAAGATTTATGATTAATTAATTCTCTAATTATATAAATAAAATAATTACTATTCATTTTAAGCAACTTAATCCTATAATTCTTTAAAAGTATTTAAGAAATCTGGACTTAATTAAGGTCCTTTAGATGGACTATTATCTAATTATGGTTAAGAACCCCTTTTTGTTTTATTTAAAAGATCTTTAATTTAAGAAATTTCATTCTTTATTTTTTCTTATTCTGATAATTCTCCTTTTTTACCAAGATTTATTTTAAATTCTCTTCTAACTTTTTCAATTTCTTCATCAATATGATCATATGTTTATTTTTATTAGAGTGCAACTTTTTAACCCAGATTTGTTAGATCTTATTAAGTAGCATAATTTTCTAATAATGCTCTAATTTTATTGATTTCAGCAAGTATAATGACCATTTAATTTTCACCAATATTACTACCTTCTTCACCTGCAGCAGAATTTCCAAAAGATGCTAAATTTAGTTAAGTTTGTAATTATTCTAATAAAGTATAGAGTTTTTTAATATCATTTTTAATGATTAATAAATCTTCATTATCAATATTAGATCCTCCAACAGAAACAACATCTCTATTCTTTTTTTTTAATTCATCAATTAATTCAAATAATTTTTAAATTTCTTCTTCATGATTATCTAACTTTTTGTTGATACCAGATAAATCAACTTCAGAATTATTTTATTCAATATAATCTTAATCTTTTACTTAAAGTGGTTAAATTAGATTTTTTGGTTGATTATTCAATTATTTTAGTAATTCTTTATATTAAGATTCTAAATTATATGAATTAAATATATTACCAAGTTAAGCTAATCGATTCTGAATGTCTTTTAAAGAGTCATCATTTAAAGGCTTTGATTGAACCTAAGAAATACTAGTATCAGGCTTTTAAGTTTATAAATCAGATATTATTTTATTTTGATCGTTGATAAGTTTACGAAGTTTATCTAATTCTTAATTAATTAAATCAATCTATTGCTATTTCTAGATGATATCTTCAGCATTTTTATTGATTTATTATTACTCTGATTCTTATGCTTTAACAATCTCCTTAATTTAGATATCTTAATCTCTCAGTATATTATCTAAAGAATAATTGGTGTAGATTTGATACCATATCTTTATTTTAAAGCTTAGAGTTCTGCTTTAGTAGCATAATTCAAATGAATTTCTTTTACTTATGAATCAATTACATCAACTTTATCCTTTGTATCAGTCTATTGTGATTCTTCTCTTAATTTCTATAATTTATATATTACTATTACCTAAACCCAATCACTATTATCTTTAACTTATCCATTCATAAGTACCATACCCTTATGTAACTGTTTAAGAATAGTGATAATGACAGAAAAGTTCTTTTAAAGGATTTCTTCTGAAAATGTGACTTACATCATCTTATCTAAGTTCATATTTGCTAAGTCCTAATCAAAAGAAGTGAAGTTTGGATCAAATATAACATTTATTATTTGTTCATCCATTTTAAATAAATTAATGAATAGATTCTTTTTCACAGGACAAGCTACTCCTATAGAGAATAGTGAATTTGATGATGAATACACTCTTAAAGTACCTTCTGAAGATGAAGTTAGAATTGTTGCTATTAGATTAAGAAATTGTATCTCATATTTCTAATTATATTATTATAGGTTAGTATTATCTAACAGGTATAGATGTTTGTAGACAAAACA
Source organism: Paramecium sonneborni (assembly GCA_905182985.1). Taxonomy (NCBI): domain Eukaryota; phylum Ciliophora; class Oligohymenophorea; order Peniculida; family Parameciidae; genus Paramecium; species Paramecium sonneborni. The sequence goes on from CAJJDN010000076.1 coordinate 209,589, forward strand.
TCTTCTAAAAACATCTTGAAGATGAAAAAGCTGTTCCAAATGGTTTCTTACCATGTAAACCACTTGTAGATAGCTATTATTATTGCATTTCATAAGTATACATAATATTTTTATTTAAAGGGATAATATGGATAATCAGTCTAAGATGCTCCAACTGAAGCATAAGAAAATCTAACTAAATTTTAAAGCTGTCTCTTCAATAAATTGAATCCAGCTAATTATTGTAAAGGGTTAGATTATAATAAATATTCTTAGATTTGCAAGTAAAGCTGTTAGAGATTTATATCATCTTCCAGGTACCAAAATTAAAGATTCCACAATCTGATTACACATAATCAATTATTGCATAAAAAAATCAAAATCAAAACTAAAATTTTTATAATTTTCAATCACCATCTCCACCATTATCATCATCTTATTATTTTCTCTTCTATGTATGTTTCCTATCCTTTCTCTAAATCCTATCCATCTTATCATGACTATTCTATCTCTTTCTTGATCCTCTCTTTTTTTATCTATTTTATTAATCAATCAATTTCATTAATATCTCATTATTCAATTCATTATCATCTGATTCATCACTTTATTATTACTATTATTCAAAATTTGGTGGATACATTTAAGGATACATTCCATAAGGATTCTATAATTACATCATCCCTTATTGTTATAATAATTATTATTAAGGCATAAATCCATATCCTTAAAATGGTTATTGTATCATTTATTATCTATTATGATCATATTCATCTACTCTCTATTTCAATTATTTTATCTCATTCAAAATTTATTGTTTTTATAAATCATCTCTCTCATATAACAATTATGTTAAACTATCATCCTTTTCTGCATCAAATATTGGTTTCCTATTCCCCACTAAAGCAGATAACTATTAGATATATTAATTTTATTCTTCAATTTGTTTATGCATATTTTACAATTTCAAATTCCCTTAAATTCCATTAGATTACGGTCTACTCTAATTTTAATTACTTTAAGAAGATGCCTACCTTTGCATTTATTAAGACTAAATTTTTGGATTATTGACCACTTACATAGATTTATTTTATTTTAAGTTCTAATATTATTACTAATCAGGTTACACTTCCTCCATTTGAACACTATTTTAAACACTAAAAGTTGGTTAATAATTTTTGTAATGTATTTGATTATGTTCATTTCTCTATTTATCTTTCTAAATCAAATCTCTTTAGAGTTTTTATGATTATTATTCCAACTAATAAAGATGATCTTCTTTCTATTTAATTCTCATATTATAATCACTAACCTTTTTAAGTATTTTTTTATACTGTCTATTCTTATAATTGCATTAACTATATCAGTTAATCAAATTTCTATTTATTTTAATTTGTTTATATCATAGGATGATATCCTGGACCATAACCACTAGGTGGAGCTTTGGAAAACATATTTTGCCCTAACATTTAAAAGGCATTTGTATATTGATCCATTTATTTTAATATGAATAGTTTATTATAAATTAATTTAATGTTCAGAAGAAAAATAATATTCAAAAAGAAATTATAAAATATATTTCATAATTAATTAGAATATCCTTTTATCTAAATGGTTTAATAGACATCATCAAAAGTAAACTAATACAATAGTACTGAAATTGAATGATTCACAATTTATAATATTAAAGCGACTTTTTATTTTTAGTGTTATGATTTTCTGAATCATTCATCAAAAAATTAATATCATTAAAAAATTAATAAGTTTTATGTAAATTGTAAGAATAAATGTTAAAGCTCAAACTTCAAGAAATCGACCACTAAAATCACCAGATAAAAAGTTAACAACAACAATTTAATTGCCTAACTATATTTTTTTAGGTCCTTCTGAAAACATAAAAATAGTGAAATTTTAAAAGACCATAATATCAAGTAATATCAAGCTAATTAAATCAAATTCTCCTTAAAAAATTTAAAACTTAAGCCATGCTCTAGAATTTACACTTGCTAAACCTAAACATTAAAAAACATAAAGTGTTTAATTAAGTAAATAAAATGTTGAATAACTTGTTAATGGCAATATCTAGAATCATGAGTCAATTAACTGTAAATTATAACCTGAATGTTTAATAGGTTATAGACTCTTAAATAATCGTAAATCTGAAATGACTCTAGACACTATAAGTGATTATCCAAACACCGCCACTTTAACAGTTCCAGCATTAAAAATTGTTGATAAACTTAGTAATTTTTGTATAGCAAACTAATTCAACCAATAAAAGAAAATAACTGGATAAATTGAATTTTCAAATGGATATTTTTATGAGGGAGAATTATTGACTCTTGATCAAACAGTTATTATAGATGGTAATGGAACATTATTTTTTGATGGATCAAAGTTGTTAATAATTTATGAAGGAAGATGGAAAAATAATTTATTTCATGGTAAAGGAAAGTATTACAATTAATACTAAGTTGAATCTTCAAGAGATTGGCATTTTAATTGGAAAATGATATAAGGTATTATTTCGTATTATAAATCTAAGGAATTTTTAACAAAGGTGAAATTGTACAATGTTAGATTGATTTTTTCTTAAGTGAAGAGATTTTGTTACATAATATAGAATACAAAAAATGAATACTATTTTAAACTTGAAAATGACTATACTATATCAACTCAATTTATTTTTATTATGATTTTCTAATTGATCTATTATTTTCTAAGTTCAATACCCAACTATTTTTATTATTAATTGATCATAAACTAAGTTTTTTATCCTACTTATTCTATAATTGCAGTTTATATAGCATCATGTCATTAATCAAAGACAATTTAATACTATTTTATTTACTCATATCAAATAAAGGATTCTTAATTACAATAGCTTAAATAAATATTCTTTAAAAATATTGGTTAGGTATCTCCAGGTTTCTTTAATAAAATTAATCCAAAATTTATTAAAATCACAAAAACCTCTTACAAATCATCTTTAAATATTTACTTTTTATATAATTACAAAAATCCCATATTTTATTAATATAATTACTTATTTAGAATTCATTTTATAAGTTGGAATTATTCCTTAAACTTAATTGGTGATTTTTAATCACTTAAGAAATTAGAATTTCTCTTTTATTCTTTAAATTTTATTTTAAATTGAGTTAAGAAACTTATTTAAAATAATGGAATCATATAAGAAGCAAATATTTCAATTATAAATGAATTTAATTCACTTCTTTTTTAATGTTTCTAATAAATAATCATCAGAACCTGCTATTTTTAAACAACAAATGACAGATGAAGCCTTAGAAATAATTCTCATCTCCTCTTTTTAATAGGTTTCTTTTTCCTTCAAAAATATAAAATTTATTAACTTTTTTTCTTTTGCAGAAATTCTATATACACTATCTTTATCTTATTTATTTATCTTTGTTCTTTTCTAATTTCAGATATTCTATTGTTTTAGAATAATATCTGATTCCCCAAAGATCTCTATAGTACAAAATATTTTCATCAATCTTAATTAATTTTGTACTATTTCTTATAAACTTTTATTGCCTAATTTCTTCCCCAAAATTTATCAAATTATTCTAAAAGTTGAAATAGGTTTAATAGTTTTTCTGTCAAAATTTATTCCTTATCTTATTTTTTTCATTAATTGCATCTACAATACTATTCTCTTATAATGAATTGATTCTTGCACCAAATCTATAGAGTATTAATCCTGATTTTTTATCATTATTCTGTTGATCTAGATTACAATTATCTATATCTTAACTATGATAAATATTTTGAAGATGTCATTCTTTCTCCTCAAATTGATAAATTTACCCAATCTTACAAATCTTCCATCATTGATTTATTAAGACATTAATATATTTGCTCTAGACATAATACTATTTCTTTGTTTCTATATTTGTATTTTTTATCAACATTTCCTTCAATTCAATTTTTAATTTAGTTATACTTTTTAATTCTCCGTTTTGTAATAATTAAGTTAAATTCCTAATTATTTAATTAAGTTTAAAACATATCATTATCTTGTAAACAAATTTTAATTAACTAATCTTTATTTTATAATTCTATTTTCAAAGTATTACAATGTACCTAATATTAATTCTTTTTAAATGATTATTTTATAAATTTTTTTATTGATAATATTAATTCATTTATTAATTTAGTCATGAAAGATCTGCTTTATTAATAAATTTCTAATTAATTTAATCAGTCTATTATTATATGAGATTAGTAAATTTTTTTCTCTCAGTAGATGAAATTATTTAATTTAAAATTTGCATCTTCACTTTATAAATGGTTATCTTCTCATATTTAATTTATTATCAATAAGCTTATAAATTTTTTAAATTGTAATAGAAAATCATTGGTAATAGTTTACAACATATCTAAAAGTAATGTACCAAGATTGCCTATATTAATTGAAGATATAGATTATATAACATCTTTTTATAATAAGAATTCAAGAATGAAAATTAAAAGTTTTGAATATGGATAGAAATATGATGTGGATAATATGTAACATGTTGTTATTTTTCTTGAATAAAGGTTATAAAATTATTCTTTGACATTATGATCTTCTTCTGATGTAATATTTAATCTGGCATATTGATTTAAGATAATCTAAATTATTCAATAATATCTGAAAACATGTATAAATAAATCTATTAAGTTGTTTTATATAAATTTTCTGATTTAAATCAGTTTACAAACTTGGCACTAGGAGGTTTGTTTTATTATGAAACACCTTAAGCACCTTATTCGGCAGGTTTAAGTATTTGGAAGGAACACATAAGGGATTCATCAACAGTCATCATAGAACCTGGAAATGAGACTGCATAAAAATACCTGCATTATCAAACTCACCACAATAATTTGGAGCTGAGAATAGAGTAACCAATTATCTTTTACTAAAAAATTCATAACCATCTTCAACTACCTATTATAAATAAATAATATAAATTACTTAATGAGCTCTACAGATAAGATCTAATTCATGTTTTTTAAGAAAGACTTATACTATTTCTTAACTAAAAACATATGAAACACCTCTTTCATTATCAGCCCAACCTTAAACATCTTTATCTGGATCAGACCATAGTAAATCACAAAGAAGTCCAGTGTCTGGTACATCTGTAGGTCTCATTATTCTTCTTATTTATTCTAAATTAGAAAGTTCAGGTGATAAGCCTCCATGCATACATAGAATCTTTTCATCTATTAATGCTGCAACTGGTAAACAATTAAAACAATCTGTAAATGTTTTCCATAATTTAATTGTATATCTACGTTTACCTCATTTTATTCATCTTTATTACATTCATCATAAAACCCATAGATTCTATTAATTGATGCACATTCATGATTTCCTCTTAAAAGAAAAAAGTTTTCAGGATACTTTATTTTATATGCCAAAAGTAAACAAATAGTTTCCAATGATTATTTACCTCTATCAACATAATCTCCCAAAAAAAGATAATTACTTTCTGGAGGATAACCACCATATTCAAATAATCTTAATAGGTCAAAATATTGACCATGAACATCGCCTATAAAATCATTAAAATTAACACATCACCACATATTTTAAGAGGAGCCTCTAATTCTAATAATATTGGTTAACTTATAAAAATGTCTCTTGCTTTTATACATAATCCTCTCACTTCAGATTCTGATAAATTTACATTCTTTCCAGGTTTACTCCCTCTCACACTTAATAATCTCTCAATTATATTATCTACATCTATCTCCCCCTATTTATCCTTTGCCATTTTTTAATTTTTTCTTTTATTATTAAAATTATGGCAAATTAAAACAATGATAGTATTTTAGATTTTAGAGACATCTGTTCCAAACCTAAAATCACTATTCATGAAGGTCTTCTTTGGAAATATCTTAATACTTAATTCTCTAGACCTCCTGAATCTTAATATAATCCTGAAACATCCAAAATTAGCTATTCTCTTAAAGAATATTCTATACAAGGTAAACTATTAAATAAAGACTATAAAAACATTAGAAAAATTTAACTTAAACATGATAAATAATCATATTTTGGATTACATTTATGTCTGAATCTTATGGGTAATAAAGAAATTGCTGTTTTTGAAGTTAATCCTACTCTTAGAAAATCACTCTTATAATTAGAAACTGAAAATTAACGCAAACTTCCAACCATTCCATTTATAGACTTCTAATACTCAAAATTTGTAGATGAACCTTAAATTTGGATTCTTGAAATTCATGATGTTGAAGATATTGAAGACAATGAAAAACTTACATTAGAAGAAAGAGAACTTAAAATTAAATTATTGAAACCTTAAGCTGCTTAATTATTTAAAGAATAAAGATTTAAAGAAGCTATATAAATTTACAAGTCTCTCTTATCTAAAATTGGATCAATACCAAAAATATAAAAAAATATTATGACACCTGAGTAAAAAACATTCTTTAAAATTGAACATTCACGTGTCTTCTCTAATCAAGCTATTTGTTATTTATAAATTAATGATTTTGCTAAAGCTATTGAAACAGCAAAATAAGCCATCTTAATATGGGATGATAATTTTAAAGGTACAATATTTCTGAATGTATTTAGCAAATTTTATTTCTGCTAAAGCACATTATGAAATAGGATAAGAAAGTGAAGCTTATGAATTATTCTCAAAAATCATTTAGAAATTCCCTAATGAAGACTTGACAGAAGTTCAAAAATATTTGTTAAAAACAAAACAAAAAAAAACTACAAAAAATGAATAAGAATTTTATAAAAAAATATTTGAAAAGTTACCAGAAAAGGATAAGGATGAAATACATAGAGAAATATCAGATAAATTTGAAAAAGTTGAAAAAAATAGACACACTGAAAAAATCCTTGAGTAGGCAAAAAATGGATAATCCATTAATCATGAAGAAATTTAAAAATTATAATGATTTCTTTATCATAAAAATTAACTCTTACATAATGGACAATCACTTTTGTTACTACTATGAAACCATTTCTAAATACAAGTAGAATGAAATTTATGTTTGCATGTTCTACAAGCCATCTTTGGTAATTCTCCATTCTAATGTATAATATAATAACATATTGCACATTCTTCAAGATCTAATATTATTAAATATATATAAAAATTTACCTTAAAATTGTTAATCAATATTCTTCTTCCATAATTTTAATGCAGTTAATATAGTATCATTTTCATTTTATAAAATCATTCTTATCATTAAACTCCACTTTTTTAATTTATCTTCACTTATTTTTACACCTTTTTTAGTTTCAACTTTTAAAGGTTTCAAAGGAAAACCTGCTGGAACCTATATTAATATTTCTATTTTTTATTCTTCTTTTTAATATGTAGCTGTTATTTCTTATTAATTTTTAGATATATAAATATCAAAACCTTCACTACGCCACTCTTCTTAATTCAATTCTATTAATTCAATTTCCCTTGTATATATTGCTTTACTAATCACTAATAGTAAATCCTCCAATTATCTCTTTTAAGTTGTATTGCATTCTTAATTATACCATTATTTAAAATAACTTTATTAAGCAACAATAAATTAGTAAAATGAAATAACTATCATTTTTAATAATTCAGATTAATCATCCTATATAACCATTAAATTCAAATCCTATTAATAAATTTCCTTATAATTAAATCTTGCCATTACACCATTGTCGTTTAAGAATTATAAAATGTATAACAAATTACTTAAATAAGTAGGATACTTATCTTTAAATTGAGAACAATTCTTATTCTACAAAACAACTAACCATGCAAGTAAATTAGTTAATATTTTACCCTCTAAAGGAAATGTTATAATATCTTCTACATCTTCCTCATCTTCTTATCTTAATCTTCTCATTTCCTCCTTCTTCATATCAAATCCATCTAAAACTGCACTCAAACCACTGTGATCTTAAATATTCTTTAATGCAATAAATGCAGCCTTTTATATACTTATAAATGGACATTATAATAATTGATAATATACACTATCATCAATCTTTTGCCATTATTCCATCTAAATACAACGTAATAAAGTTTCTGCATATTCAATAAATAAAGTATCATTTTATTCATCCATAAAATCTGGATTTGGATTCTCACAAAATTATATAATTTATAATAAAGAATCAGTTAACTCAAAATTAAGATAATCTATAAATTCTATTGGAAAAGCTTCAATAAAATTTAATATTTTTCTTACAAATTAAAGAGCTGATACTATACTAAATGAGTAAAATCTTTTTAATTAAACATTCTACTAAAATAATTGCCTAAATAAATTGTTTATTTATTTTATATATGCTGCAAATGGAGTGATTGTTTTTCTTTCACAAATTAAATTTATAAAATCAAAAGCAACCATCTTATCATAATTTGTTTCCAAATTCATGTCGAATAACATTTTGATTGTTTCATCCAATTCTACCTCATCTTCTAATTCTAATAGATCTGTTTACTATCTTAATGTTAGAGTGTACAAATCAAGATATTAAATCTATTTTTTTTATTTATAAGTCTATAAAATATTTTAGAATTATTGCTTTAAATCAACTACATTTATAATTTATCTGATTGTTATTAACTTATTAACATTATTTAAATCCAAAGCTATTTTAAGTTAATCAACTATTAATTATGCTAATAAATCTGTCTATTTTGATCTATAATTATTTTCTTTCTCTTCTATAGTTGTTTACTTTATAAGATTTTTTAAAGCTACTCCATAAACTATGTCAGTATTGTTAAATAAAACCTATATAAGATCTAAACTTTTTGTTTCTAATTATTCATAAGAATCTAAGAAAATAGGAATTATTTTATTTCCTAAAATATTCTAAATAAATCTTTTCAACTTATGATCATATAACATGATTGATGAATAATTTGATGCCAAAAACATAGCTAATAATTCCAACTAATTATTTTCATACATTTTTTTAAAGTAATCTTATGGAATCTCAATCAAAGACAAAATTTTCCAAGAAATAGGACTTTGAAAGTTAAAATCTAAAAAGTTTAACAATTCTTAGCCATTTAATTATAAAAACAGATCTTAAAAGAAATGGAGATGTTAAGATAAAGTTTCAGTTTTTATTGATGGTAAAATAGTTTTAAAAAACTCAACAAATAAATCTTAATATTTTTTGTTTATTAATTTATAAAGAAAACTCCCTTTTTAACTTTGGTTTCTTAAATACAATTGCAGTAAAACATCAAAGATTAATTATTATGGTTGTAATTTATTCATTATGAATGATAACTCTTCAAATATTTAAAGATAATTTTTATCTAACGTTTTAATAACTTACTAGCCTATTTATGTATATTTTGATATTAATATATTTAAGATTTATTAATTAGCATTTTAAATTATACAAGGAATAAATATTTTTTAACTTAAATTTGTGATGCTAAGTGATTAACTTAAAAATTTTGTAATAAAAGTTTCATTTTATTACAATTACTAATATTTTACAAATTTTTCAATAAGGTTATATTCTTATTAAGAATCTTTCATTGTTATATACTTTTAATAAAACTACGGATCTAGACTTGCATCAACAAGATTATGTAAGCATATCCACTTTATTTTGAAAGTTTACTATTCCTCTTTAGGGATAACCTATTTATATTCTTAAGTAATAATCTTTTATAATATCTATTCAATAATATGTTGCTCATTTATTCTTTATAAATTATAAATATATATTTTAATTTAAGCACATTTTTTTAATAATTCTTCTGTAGAAACTAATTCAATCGAATTAAATAGATTATTGATTGTTTCTTAAATCTTTTAACCAAAATTGTCTTTTTTAAAAATTTGTAAATTTGGTATGATTTCAAAGAGCAAAGAGCCTCTTTAGAAATCATTATTATTATATATTTCATCAAATACAAAGGCCAAATATTATTAAACTGATTGATAGGCAGGACTATCATTCTTAAGTTTGAGTAATTATTAAATTATATTAACAAAAACTTAATAATCCTCTAATTATAAAGTCTTAAATTCAGCTATAATAGCTTTTATAATTTCAATTAAGAGTTCTTTATGTTCTTCTTTGACTTTTAAGATATTAAAAAACTATAATAAACTCTATGGCACTTATTTATAAGGGTTATGATTATAAGCTTAAACAGCTTATTGAGACAAAGTACTTTATAAAACTTATTTGATTGATTGTACAATGATATTTTTAACTTATCCTTAACATTAATTAAATTAAATAAGAGGAGGAATCATTCTTTTACAAATTAAAAAATAAAGTGTTTCAAAATAACTATTAATTAAATTTTCTGAAAAAAATCTACTCTCTTCATGTGTGATACCTGATAAGATTGCATTTAATAATTTTGTAATGGAAGCTAATTTTTATCTGAAAACTTCTTCTTTTTTAATATCTATTACACTGTAAATAGGATTAAGGGATACAAATACAACAAGTTAATCATATAATAATTTTCCAACACCAAAACCAGCTTTAGAAATAAGTTCTAAAGATTTATTTTCAAGACCTTATAATTTTAATATTTGATCTTATTAAACTCTTTAGAATAATTTAGTTACAAAACCTTTCCATAATGCACTTACAATCAAACGATCTTTTTATTCGAAAAGTTATATTGTCTTTTTGAGTAATTAATCACTTTTATTAAGTACAAATGGAGCTGAAAAATCATTAGTTAACAGAAAATGTAAAGTTTCTATTATAGTTGCAACTATTCTAGTTTTTTGAGTATTGAGCAATTCAACAATTATTGTAGTCTTATTAGCGAAATCAAGTAATTTCATAATTTACTCAATGAATTCATTATCAGGATTCCATAATATAGCAGTTTTGATGGAATTAATTGTTGATACTTTTAATCTCTCATAAATGTGATCAACTTTTTCATCTTCCAAATTAGATTCTTATTTAATTGTAGCGATGGACAATGATAAGTACTACTTCAGATCAACTATATATTAATCACTACACATTTTTAAAGCTTAAACTTATTTTTCTTTAGTTGGGAATGCAATTTGAAAGGCATTCATTGCAGCTGATGAAATCTAATTAATAAATGAAGTAGATTTATACTTCTGAATTGTAATCATTGATCATGATAAACCATTGTGGAAATAATTGTTTGAACTTTTGAGATAAGGATTTTTTTCCATATTCACAAATTAAGGATAAAACTTGATTGGCTAATTCTAAGACTCTTCTTTCATACTCATTATCAACATATCTTCGATATATATTTATAAAAGTAGGTGTAAATTGATTGAAGAATTCTTGTGATTTATTGGGTAATAGAGTTTTGAGCTCTGATAAAGTTTTACTCTTAGTTGTCTCACTCTTTTTTTAAAGTCCATGAACAATTTTTTGGATTTCTGGATCAGTAATAACATCTTATTCTACTTCACCTTTTAAATATTGATTGGCTAGTTGACTGAAAAGGTTAGTGGTTTGATTAATCATTAATAAATTATTAAAGAAATTTTATATTATGTGTACAAAATATATATAAATTTAAATAATCTCTAATAAATAAAAAAATTAGTTATCAAAATAAAAAAATGAAATATAAAAATAACTTAATTTTCATAACAAAATGAAATTCAGAGAGTTAAAATATAAATGGGTAAATAAATAAAAATACATAATTTTTGAATTTAGACATTTTCTTTCAATATTTCCCTATTCAATCCAGAAGAATAGAATGACCTAAAAGAAAAGCTAAAATAGATCCCTCAATATATAAAGAATTATATTGATTTTGCTAAAAATAGAAAATTCTATTGAATTCTAATGATACAGGAGTAATTTAACTTTACAGATTATAATTTATCGAGAAATCATAGAATGTTTGAAAAACCACCATTTACTATACCAGCGGAAGATAATAATTATTTAATATCATTATGAGAATTATTTATGGTTTCCATTAATAAGTGTTAAATATCTTTGAAGTTATCATTTTTATAGAATAATTTATCTGCAAAAATCCTACTCTTATTTATAGATTGCTTTTATCAGCTATTAGAGATAATATTTAATTATTATTCATTTTAATTATAAATGCTCAAAGTTCATGAATTTTTTTCAGTGGGTATTTAATTAGCATATAATTCTGCAAAAATAATAAATGCAGTGAGATTATCTTCTAATATAGGGTAAAAATGGAAAGGAATTGATGATCCAGTAACAATAGCAGATATCCAAGCATAATCATATATTGTTAAATAATTGCATAAACATTGGTATTATTATTGAAATAACTATCAATATAGGCCAAATTTAACTGTAATAGGAGAAGAAAATATTTAGGATTCTCAAAACTATGATTTACCTGACACTAATCTCACATTATATGATGAGACTATTTTTAATAAAACACATAATGATAAAAATATTAGAACATAATATGAAATAGATGATTTGTGTGTTTGGGTTGATCCATTAGACGGCACATTAGATTTTGTTAAAGGAGATTATGAAAATGTTACTACTTTAATTGGAGTATCTTATAAATAATAAGCATTAATGGGAATTATTTCATAACCTTTTATTAAACTTTAAGAACCTTAAAATACATATCAATTTAAACCTAAAATTTATTTTGGTCATCATCCTTAATAAAAATTATTTTATATAAATGATTGTACATCACATATTCCATTTGAACTTAATAAACCTTAATTTGATCCATTAAATGTTAGATTATGTACTTAAAGAAATAGATTAACTAATTAAGAATTATAAAAAATTAATTCATTAGGTTGTTAATTATATTAAGTTGGAGGATCAGGAAAAAAATGTTTAACAGTACTTGAAGGTTAGGCTGATATTTTTATTTGTTTGGGAGTAGGAATGAGTAAATGGGATATTTGTGCTCCTGAAGCACTTTTTAAGACATTTGGTGTAAGAGCATAAATTGTATGACAAGGGAGATTTCCTAGGACTAGCTGGTCAACATTATGTATATAATCCAAAAGACAAATCATTTGACAATCCTTATGGAAATATTTCAAGTATACATTCAGAATTGTTAGAAAAATACTTACCTAAAACTTAGGGAATGTTATGATATATATATTATATTTAATTAAATTTAATGGGTAACGAATAAATCAAACCAAGTATTGCTCATTCATCTGAGTGGATTTTTATAAGAGAAATCAAATAACATCCTTTATTTGGTCATATCAAAATATACAAAGGCCCATAAGATTAACTCTAATGTTTAAAAACTGTCATTGTAGAAGAGTCTTAATATAAGGATCAAATGGAATCACTTAAAAAAATGATTGTTAAAGAAGTTTTATCATAGAACTAACCTAATTGTTCATCATTACTTTGTATAAATCGTTTAGAGACATAAAAACAAGAAGAGTTCTGCTCAAATTATGTTAAAATATATTTAACAGCCGATTATTCAGATTAATCAATTAAATAAATTAAAGATCTAAAATTATTTATGTTAGATGTAATTTAAGCACTCTAAATTATGGATTAAATGGGTGTTAATAATTGTTAATTTTGTCCTACAAAAATTTTATCGTTTGGAGATAGAATCAAAGTTGTTAATACATAATTATTTACAGAAATTTCAGATTTTGAATAACTTTACTTAAATGAAGTTACTAAAGAAGATTGGATGATTGCACCAGAAGTAATGCATTCTTTAAAAGTTAATTGTTCTCCATCATTTAATAGTGAATTAGCTGTTATTTTTAATTTTGGAATCATGATGATAAATTTATTAACTGGAGTGCATCCTAAAGATGCATAAATCTATAATTATAAAAATTTAACACTCAAAGATAACTTATAATCCTATGTTAATACTCTTGATTAAATACAAATACCAAGTATTGATATTATTCTATTTTAGGTCATATTAAATAATTAATATAAGATTGCGTAAATGTTAAAGCCCCTCTTAGACCAACTTTTAAATTAATTATTAATTCATTACGATAAGTTGAAATCCCTTTTTAAGTTTCATAACTTAAAAGTGAAGAACTTTCGTAGTAAAATAATTAAATTTTCACTCCTTGTTATGAAGATGTTAAAAAAGTTTTAAGTGAATCTCATGTCAATAAGAATCTTAATTTTCACAATGAATCTCCAAATAAAGTTGATAAATAGTAATTTATGACAGATACCTAATAATCAGCATAATTTAGAAAATCTAAACAAATTTATAATTTAGAAAACACTAATAATCCTAGATCCTCTATTTAATAAAAGTAATAAACCTAACAAGTCAGTGCTTAAATAAAAACACAAGGAAAAGTACAAAAAGTTAAAAGTCCAAGCAAAAAGCCAAAACCAATTAGGGCTAATGCTAATCATCAAAAATGATATTATTATATAACTATTTTATTTTCAAATTTTATTAAATTTCAACATCAATGTCCGATTATTAGATTAAATATTAAGAAATCAAAGGAAGCCTAGCCCTTCTTTTGTAATAAAATAATTCGCTCAAGTAATAACTTAAAGAAGCGAACGAAGAAATCTTAGAAAAATAATAATTAAAGGAAGAATGGGCATAAGAAGTCTAAAGAGTTTAAGATACTATATATTAACTATCTTATGATAATCAAAGTACTATTGAATTCTAACCTAGATTTATAGGATGAAAATTAGTAGTTAAATAAAGATTGTTAAGAGTTTTCTAATCTGATTGAATAATAAATTGAATAGATTACAACACTCAAATAATAAAATGAAAAACTAATAACATAATTGGATTAAAGTAGATAATCGAATCTGAATAAAGAAATCACAATAAAATAATAAAAAGAAGAATTTAATAAATAATTAGAATAATAGCAATCACTACATTTTGAAGAAATAAAAAAATTACAAGGAATTATTGATAATTAAAGTGGATTAATATCATCATATGAGAAATTGAATGAAATTGAAAAACTTGACACTTAGAATTCATTCTATTAACAGTAAATGGCAGTTGAAGATTAATTGATGGAATTAAAAAATAAAAACGTCATTTTAACAAATAAAATTAATGAAGAGAAGTAGAAATATGATTAATTATTTGAATAACACAAAGATGAAGTTTTGAAATTATAAGGTGTGATAAAAGATTAGAAAGAACTACTTTCTCAATATGAAAGAATAATAGAACGTGATAAAAAGTAAAATCAACCATAAACTTATGTTTAAAATAATTCACCATAAATCCCATAGTTTATCACAAATTAAATGGTAACCCCATAATAATAATAACAATAATAAAATTTACCATAACCTTAATAGTTATTTTAATAACCTTAATAATAATATTAATAATAATAATAATAAGTTTATACCTCTCCATTATAATATGAAAAATATATACAACCATCTTTGACTGTTTAAACCTAACCTTCAAATCCATAACCTATATTTTCTTAACCTGCATATTCATAACCAATGTACACTTAACCTATGAATTCAAACATAATTTATACACAACCTGTTTCACATAGATAACCAAAAACATTTTTTACAAATAATAAAATAAATCATTAACTATAATAGTAATAATTAAAGGAATCAAAATATTAGAGAGATTATCCTTTTGAAAAAAAAAGTTTTCATTTAGATGAAGGTGATGATTATTAAAGATCAGGTCTGGAATTTCAAGAATAATTTTTATTTAAATTTTAAAACGTTATTGGAAGAATGGAAGATAAACTACAATAAATGTAGAGTGAACTTAATATTTCAGATGTGTCTGATAAACCAAGAAAATTAAAATGATTATAATTTATATTTTGTTAATTTTTGTTTCCAATCACCATGGAAGTGGGTCGTCATTTAATGCAAATGATACTTGCTTTTTTTATGTTTCTAATTTTAGTATTATTTAAAATACCTGGTTGATTTTTTAATATGCCAGGATATTTTTCAACATCATCGGGAATAAATTAATTATCATGTATTTAAGGTTATATCTTAATTTAATTTGTTTAAGGTTAAGGACTAGAATTACCATAATTCTATTAAAACATATATTATTATATTACCATATCTGGAAATCCAAAATTTTATTAAGTAAATTATGGTTAATTTAATTGTTATTATTAATTTTATGTCATGGCTTAAAAATGATATGGATGAGATTATGGAGGAGGTTATAAATATTATTATTCTTATTATTACTATTATTATTGCTATTATTATTGCTATTATTATTGCTATTATTATTCTTATTATAACAGAGCTAACTAATCTTTATTTTATTATATTTAAATTCCAATTTATTGTTGCAATTATTAATTCTACTAAGTTAAACCCTATTTCTAAAATCTTATTCTGTTTAATTCTTCATTTAAAACTCTATATTGTTCTTATAAATTTGACAACATAAGTTTCATACTACAAATCAATCATTTATTTACTTATCATTTAAGACTTACATTTATTTTGTATCCTCTTATTTTTCTAGCAAAATACTTTAATAAAGTTAATTTAGTTAATTCTACATTTAATAAACTTGTTATGTAGAATCATTGACTTATAAACGTGTTGAATTTATACCATTTTAATCATTTCCTGGAATCATACTAACATTTGTTGGAATATTTAATGGTAAAATAACTGATTGTACCTATTAAAAATTTTAGATAGGTTGTAATCGAATATTGGCATTTGAACCTAATCTTGGTCTTGGCTAATTGAGTATATTCGAATTTGAACCAAATCTTTATTGAGGGATTATGTTTGAATTTGATGATAATCTAGCTCCATTAGGATTACTTGAGAATCTTCCAATAATTTATAATAATGAATCAGTTAAAGAGATCGGTAAAGGATATTTTTCTTTAGAACACAATTAAATTAAATGTAAAGCAACAATAAATTCTCCTTTATTGAGATGTCCCTTTTCACCAATATCACAAAGATTCCATAATTCTTTGAGTTAATCTAAACTTAACCCTGATTTAGAAAACATGGCTCTTGCTTGCATGCCTTATATTATTTAAGTGCCATCTTAATCTATGGTTAGAAAATAATTTTCATATTTTTGCAACTACTCATTTGAGATATCATAATTTGGTAATTAGAATCCTTGAATTAAAGGTAATGGACAGGGTATATTTTAAGTAAGTAACTTCTCATCTAGAGGATAACCCTTTTAGACTAATGCAATCAATTTAAGAGCAGCAAAAAATTCATCTTTTGTGAATATTTATTCATTAGATTATGTTATTTACTATATTCTCTATAAATATTGGTTAATAACATTACCCCTAAAATCTATTAATTCAAACCACTTGCCTTAAAGACTTTAATCACCACATCATAATCAAGTATTCCTTAACCCTTTAAGATTGATGATAATAAATAATTACAGTCCTATCGCACTTGTTAAAATAATATTGAAAGGTGAGCAATTCATCCTAAGTATATTAAATTGACATTTTGTTATATAAATAATAATTAAATCAATTTTTTTCAATTTAGATATTCCTATTGATCTCCTAATGATAATCATATATAGTATAAATATTCTTCACCACATATTAAATAAATGGTTTATACATTTCTCCATAGATCTAAACTACACCTTCCCATCCACATTCTATCATTATACAAGCAGCCACACTTTCCCAAAGATCACTCATAATCTTAGGTATTTATGTTGAATATTAATTTATTATCTAAAATTCATTAAATTCTTCATTCCTAAGAGAATCCAATACCTTTTCTATCTCATTCTAAGTATCATTACATAATCCTATTGCATATTAATGATATCCATAATATAGAGCCATTGTACCCATAAAACCATTATCTAAAAGAGAAATCTTTGCAATATGCATCATCCCTGGACATAACAACTACTTTTATTGTAATTTACCCTCTCTACACATTTATTATTATTCATGAGAATGATAAAATTTCTCACATTCTTTATGAACATTTACTACTATCAATAATTCTAGTATTGCATCGCCTAAAAATTCAAGTCTTTCATAATCTTCAACTGTCATTGCTTCGTTTAATCTAGTTAATTTGCAACCTAAAAATTATTCAAAATTCTATAATGGTTAATTGTAAATTGATTTTTAGACAAACGGTCTTATTTCTTTTTGTTATTTTAGAGGATATATTTAATTATTGTAAGAATCTGGAAATTTTATTAAAGAATTTCCTCTATAAAATTTTTAGAAATTTCCATGAAATCCAAAATTAGTTAATTTAAAGAATTTTATCACATCTGAAAATTCATAATCTCTAATATAACAAGCACCACAAATTGCTTCATATATATCAGCTTATTATTTTCTTGATAAAATGAAATCATCAACATCATTTATTGTTGTTGTCATATGATTTCTAATTTTTTTATAATGAATCTTTGAATTCATTGAACGAATTTATAAAGGTATATACACATCAGACAAATGTTTATTCGTAATTAATTTTATTCTCAGTGATGATAATAAACTTTCATTATTCAAAAAAGTTTCCTCAAATAACATTGCAGATGTTAAATATTTTATAACTGAATCTCCTAACATTTCTAAGTTTTAATAATTTCTTTCTAAATTAAAAGAAGGACAAGATATGGCTTCTTCTATCCGATCTATTGAAGCTAAGTTACACAATTTATAATTGGCATTTTGAGTTCTTGCATAATGCATCATTTAACATATTAGCTAAGAGAATAATCTACCAATTAAATTAACAAATTCAATTCTTATTGGATAAGCAAATAATTCACTTTATCCAGCCAAAAATATATTTTGGCTTTTAGAGACTAAAAATGAACATCTAGAATCACTTTAACAATCTGGACACACTAATATTATTTAATATAAATTATACTCTAATTTGAGTAATCTGCTTATGGATGCATTTAATTTATGTGTTTCATTTATTATAACAAATAGAAATATTATTCTTTTGTTTAACTATTCAATTTTTTTCGAATTACTTAAACTGAATTCATTGAATTAGGTTAATCCTTATTCTAAAAAAAATTGAACAATGTTGTTTGTAAATTTGTTACTTGATAATGCTATTAAATTTCACTTAATTCATTGTATATTTGATTGTCAATCATAAATTTAAAATAATCACACAATAGAGTTCTTTTATCAAAAGCATACAAAACATTGTATAATTTATATGGACTGTCTGTATAAACTAAGCTATTCGATCTATACGGCTTTTTAATTTAATTAAATTTGCAATCTAAATATTGTTCAACTTATTGAAAATCAATAGCTTAATCTCCTGGAACAGTTAAAATATTCACTTATACCTACTAATTTGGACTAATAAAAGACTCAATAGTTCGTGCTTATTTAGAATAAGCTTTTGCTGAATTATTCTAATACAAATCGCAAAAAAGTAGAATATTGAAACTAACAATTGACTTAAACTATTCTATTGAAACTAATTATTTTTTTGATTCTCTAAAAGAGGGTGTAATTTTTGAACTAAAAATTGTAAAACCTATCATTGGGTTTTAATTGAAGAATACTTAAATTGCTATATTCAAAGTTCCTTGGAGAGATCAATATTAAGGCTTAATCATCTATTGAAAAGTGATTTAGAAACAATAAAACTTTTTATCCTTTTTCAAAAGTAATATAGTGGCTAGATATTTACGGTGGTAAATAACCTATTGATTAAACATTACTAGTTTCAGTCATTAAGTTTTTGATAATTATTTATACATAATTTTGAGTAACAAAAATAACATTCATATAATTAAATTAGACAACAAAAAATTCTAAAGTATTCTTCTTATTCTACTAAAATTAAGTTTAGTGTTATATATGCCTGCAATTTATTGCTCTCCAATTATATCAATTTTTCCTATATACAACCCTAAAACTATAGATACAAAACATTAATTTTTGACTAACAATATACTATTGTAGCGCTCAATATAAGATGATAGTTTTATAAAATAATTACATTACTAAGAACTGTAAGATTACTCCTATTATTATTATTTTCTGGGGTGATTAAAATTTATAAGGATAAGGTAAAATTAACACCCTTACGTAATTCAACTATAAGAAGATTTCTAGAGAAAACTAAATAAGATAGTTTAAGCTTGTAAGCAATTTTGGATATCATAATACCTCTCAAAGATATATCCTTAAAACCTCTAATTTAAATTTATTTTGAAAGTGTTAAGCAACAAATATACCACATTTAATCAAATTTGGAAAATGTTAATACTGCTATCTTATTCAATATAATCCCATAGAATCAAGTTAAAAATAATATGATTTGATCTGAATATGTTAATGATCTAAATAAGAATTAAATTAAATAAATTGATTCTTATTAAATTAGATTGATCTTTATTTCATCTCTTATAATATCTAAAAAATTTGATATTAGTTAACAATAGTTTCTTTACTGTTGATTCAATTTTATACAGAGGTTTGAAAACATTTAGAATTATATTTGAAAGAATGTTTTTTATAGTTTAAAAAATAGGTTCATATTTAAGTTGGGTTAAAATTGGTTATAATAAAATAATGAGAAGGATGACTACAGGAAAATCATGAATCTAGAAATTGGTTTAGAAATAAAAAAAAGAAACATAAAATAAAAGAATAATTTTAAAGGAAGCATTTAAAAAAGTGCACAGAGGCAATTAAAAAGAATACTTATAGGATAATTAGAAGGTAGATGCATAGAATAATAGAAGATTGTTTTGTTGATTAATTTTATTTTTGTACTTATATGATTCATTTTCTATAAATTAAGTACGGGTTGAACACTTCTGGTAAAATGAAAAGACCTGCACCTAAATAACTGATAAAGGCATTTCTAGTAATCTTAATAAATGATGGATTGACTGCATAATAATTAAATTTCTTACATCTTGATGTAATACCTGCTGCAGCCAAAGTTGTCAAACATAGGAATACAAATCTCTTGTTTACTGTTGCTTAATCTAGAATATAAGTCTTTTTAAGATCTTGGATCCTAAATTTACTAAATTACTTGTAATTTGAGAAGGCAATTGATCAAAGAATTCAGTGGCAGCTTTATAGTTTTCACAAACATATTGTTTTGGGTCAGTCTCTGCTATCTTGAGTATAAATTTGATAGTATACTAAAGAATTGTTTTAGGACTCTTAATTTGACATGTATATGTATGTATCTAATAAAAATAATTATGTAGAAACCAGAATTGTAGAGAATTTTTAAGGATCTTGCTGCAAAAGTACCAAATGAATAAAAAGAGAAAGCAGCATAGGAATTATAGAGTGTTTACTATAAATACATATAATAAAGTGATGAATTGTTCAATAAGATTTAGAAGCTTATAAATAGTTCTGAGATTCATGAGAAATTTGGTAAGGATTTATAAAGTATAAAATAATAGGAGGAATCTTGGCATTAGATTAATTGACATCAACTGTATAAGAGGCTTAGGTGTTGACATTTGTAAATAAGTTCATTCCAAATGTATCAGGTTAATTTATATATAATGATGAAAAGTTTTTAAGAAAGAGTGCTGAAGTATTTGGTAAGTTATTAAGATTAGGAGGAACAAAAATAGCTTAAGTAGTAGATGCTCATTTTTTAGAAGCTTAAAAATAATTAAGGAGTGAAAAATATAAATTAGCAGGTGTACTTATTTTAAAAGAAATTTTGAATGAAGCAGCTTCAATAACTTTTAATAAGTTATTTTAAACAATGTAAACAGATAGAAATTTTACACTTATTCATGGTGCTATTAGATCAAAATAACAATCATTAAGAGAAGCTGCCTTAGATTTATTTAGTGAAATTGTAAAATAAATTGCATAGAGAGAATGTATTTAAAATAGATTTAGAATATATAGAATCATATTAAGATTATTTAGTAAAAATATACACTGATGAAATTGAGTCCAAAAAAAAATCAAAAGAAGAAGAATATATTCATGGAAATATCATGATGATCAAAATATTGTTAACTTATGCAAAACAAGATGTAATCTATATTAGTATCAAAACAGATCTTCTTACAAAGCTAAATTAAAGATTAAGGAGAATACGTATTATCTAAAAAAGATCATAAATCAACAATTATCAATAAAGCTGTAATTGAGACTTTACCAATCTTAGCCAAACATGCCAAACATCAATCAGTGTAAGAATTTATGGAATAATCGATATAATTTCTATTATCATAAACTATTTAAGCTAGAACTGTTAAAGATAAAAGTCTATCTTATATGACTTTAGCTATGCTTATTTCCTTTTTAAATGAAAATATGTTATAAGATTTGATTAAGAAAGTTATATAACATATTCGTTAAGAATTACTTCAAAAAAACTTTTGTGTTGAAATGATTCACTGTTTATAAGTGATATTTTAGAATTATACAAGAAAATTTGCAGAATTCACATCTATTGATGTCCTTGTGGATGTATCAATATTTCATATTTCTTTAAGTAAATACTTTTAAATGGACTACATCCTTAATCAGTTTAGTTTCTTAATTAGTTATGTAAATTACAACCAAGACAATCTGATTTTATTTAATAAAAACTTTTATAAACAATTGCTGCAATCCTACTTAGAAAGATTATTAATTTTGTTAATCCCAAGTAATAGAACTTCGACAGTAGCATCTTGAATGATTTCTAAGGTTATTTACAAAAAGCCCTTACAACAACAGAATTTAGATCTCCTGAAGCTACTGCTAATGCTATATAAACACTAAGCACTTTCTCATTTGATATATAAGATAGTCTTGCAATCTTTGTAAAGGATGCAGTTTTACCTAATCTTGCTAATTCAAATCCAATCATTAGAAAAGCCACAGCCAAAGCAGGATGTTTACTATATATAAAGAAGGGTAGATCTATGGGTTAATAAATGATATCAAAAAATGTTATGTATGAAATTCTAGATAAATTTATGAATGTGGCTATTTCTGATACTGAATAAGATATTAGATAAACTATGCTTGCATCACTCAATGAAAATTTTGATCCATATTTGAATTCACCTAATAATTTAAGAAAATTATTTCTATGCATGAATGATCCAATCTCAGAAGTTTAAGAAATTGCTTTAACAATCCTTTGTCGTTTATCCATTTTAAATCCTTCAGAAATTATTCCCTTTCTCAAAAAGACTCTATTTGAATATCTTTAAACTTTAACATTTGATAGTAATCAACCTGAAAAATAAACAATTAATAAATTATATTTACTAACTTCATTAATTAAACATGGTCGTACTATTGTCTAACCATACACTAATAATATAGCTAAAGTTATTCAATAACATCTTAAAAATCCAAATACTAGTGCCATTGTCACTTCATATTTATTATAGGCATTTGCTTAATTGACAGAAACTGCTAATTAAGAAATACTTGTTAATTTGAAAGAAGTCTTCGATATCATTATTACAGCTATGTAAGATAAGAGTTCAACTCTTAAAAGAGAAGCTGCTGTTAAATCTCTTAATTTAATTATCAAAAATACAGGATTTGTTGTTCTTCCCTATTATCGTTTTCCTAATTTAATGGAAGTTATTTTCTAATTGATTAGAACTGAAACTATACCAGAAATGAGATAAGAATGTTTAAAATTGTTAGGTAATCTAGGAGCTGTTGATTCATTCATTTATAAAAGTGTTTAAGGCGTTCCAACTAAATAAAAATTTAAGTTCTTAAAAAATTATTAAAATGCTCTCAATTCAGTCTCATCAAGTGAATTAATGAATGAAGTTAGAGGATATAGTGAAGATTTGATATTAATAGGTAATTTTAGCACCAAAATGTTTTTACATTTAGGGAAGTTAAAAATGTAAACTGATTAAGACACATTACTTTATTAAAATAATAATTTATTGATACCTAAATCGGTAACTTTAGATACTTAATCTCATTATTAATAAGCTATAAATTCTTAAGATATTGAAGAACTATTTTAATAAGTTCCCGTGATATAATTAAATGATATTGATTATTATTCAAAAGTGACTCTGAAGACTTTATTATAAATTCTGTTAGATCCATCGTTATCGAATAATCATGAATTAGCTTTAGAAACTATAATGTGGATAATAGGTACATTGAAAGCAAAGACAGCAAGTTATTTGAATTATTTAATTCCAGTATTTGCTCGTTTGTTATAAAGGAATGAAGAAATGAGAGAGAAAGTGTTGACATCTTTATAAAAAGTAATTCATTTATGTGGAATATAATTTAATCCTCAATATATAGATTAGGTGATTGCTTGTGTGATGCTTTTCTGTTAAGGACAAGAGTCATCAAAATTAGTTTTAATAGGACTAGAGATAATGGAAACATTAATAAAGAGTAGTAAATAGCATTTAAGACATAAAGTGGAACCTTTAGTAAGATTAATAAATTCTGAGATAAGTCAATTTGAAGAGGAGAAAGATTTGGTTCGAAAAGGGATAAAGATTTATATATTGTTAGAGAATCTATTAGATTCTTAATTACATATGTTTATTCCATTTATGTGTAAATTATTGAGTAAAGAGGTTTCAAGTGTTTTGTTAGAAGTGAGAAAGGATATAATAAATTTATTTGTTTCTTTATCAAGAAAATGTCCAACAACCGTTTAATATTTATCTTTGATTGTAAATTCTTTATTAAATTTGGTTGAATTGAGTGCAAAAACATAATAGCAATTAGAGATGCATCAAACAGTATTAAATTGTATAGTGAATTTAATCTTTTAACATAAGAATTTGATGCTTGTGTATTTGCCTATGATTCATTTGCAAGTACAGAAATATAAGATACATCATCAACAATATTAGAGATTGGTTGAAATCTTTTTGATGTATGGAAATTTGGAAGATTTAAATAATCTTTTAGATGAAGATTGTAAAGCAATAGAGTAATTGTTTCCTTCGTAATATACATCTTATTATACAACAGAACCAAATGCTCCTATGTATAAAAAGATAGAACCTGATGAGTTAGTAGCTAAATTTGATACAGAACAAAGAAAACTAAAAGAAGAATGGTAGGAATGGATGCGTAATACAAGTGTTGAATTATTAAAGTTATCTCCATTTTTAGTATTGAGTCCTTGTTCATCAATAGCTGAAATGTATTAAACATTAGCATATGAATTATTTAATATTGCATTTGATTCAGCTTGGTATTTTTTAAATGACAAACACAAAGAATAAATGGTTTAACATTTAGTTAGAGTAATAAAAGCAGATAATATTCCACTGTAGATTTCTTAAACAATTTTAAATTTAGCAGAATTTATGTAACATGATAAAGAAGGATTATAGATTGATATAAGTTCTTTAGGAGAATTAGCTGAAAAATGTATGGCATATGCTAAAGCTCTGTATTATAGAGAACATGAATTTGAGACTGCCAGTTCCAAAGCTATTTAATCTTTAATATCTTTATACACAAATTTAGGATTATAAGAATCTGCTAATGGTTTATTGACTTATGCAAAATAATCATTAAAAATATAGGTCTAAAATACAGATTATGAAAGATTAAAGAAGTGGGATGAAGCTTTGTAAGAATACAGATAATAGTAATTGAAATATGAAAATGATTAAAGAAAGGATTTAATAATAAAATTGTTAGTTCCTAAGATGAGATGTTTGAATGCATTGATGTAATGGTAAACTTTGATAGGTTAAGCAGATGATATTTTTAAAAACAATAATGAAGAAGTCAAATAAAAGGAAATTGCTCATCTTGCTGCTAATGCTGCTATGCATTTAGGATAATGGGATAAATTAGCCATCTATAATGAATAAGTTAATGCTGAGGAATTAGATAAACCATTTTGGAAAGCTGCTGTTTGTATATCAAAAGGATAGTTAGAAGAAGCTAAAGTATAAGTAAAAAAGAGTAGAGAAAAATTAGATGGTTAAGTAACAGGATTATTATAGGAATCCTATGATAGAGCTTAAGATGGAGTCTTGAAATTATAATAATTAGTAGAAATGGAGGAAATTATAGAAATCAAACTATTTGAAAACAAAGTATAAAGAGCAGCTTAAGAAAAT
Source organism: Paramecium sonneborni (assembly GCA_905182985.1). Classification (NCBI taxonomy): domain Eukaryota; phylum Ciliophora; class Oligohymenophorea; order Peniculida; family Parameciidae; genus Paramecium; species Paramecium sonneborni. The sequence goes on from CAJJDN010000076.1 coordinate 235,610, forward strand.
GTAGGACAATATTCATATATTAAATTATAAGATGAATTAGAAATTCGTAAAAAAAAATTAAAAGATATTTGGCATGACAGATTAAGTGGAGCTCCTAAAGATATTGATGTCTGGTATCGTTTACTTTCCACTAGATAATTGTATTTACCTAAAGTACATAATCTTGATATTTGGATTAAATTTGCTAAATTGTGTTTGAAAAGATAAAAAATGGTATTATGTAAATCCACAATTGAAATACTCAAAGAATAGTTTCAGAATTAAGGATAAGCTACTTTACCTGTTACACTTCACATTTTCAATATGTAATTTGAATATGTACATGCTAAACATGAAATATAAATTCTAGATTAGGTTAGGGAGTATTTCACTAATTAAGAATAGATCAGTTCTATTGATTCTAAACTAAAAGCTAAGACTTTTTTTACTCTTGGAAAATGGGCTTATGAAAGAGCAGAATCTCCTAATGATTTAGAATAAATAACTAAATAATTCGATGAATCCTTACAATATAATTCTACTTATGCAAAAGCTTGGCATTATTATGGATTATGTAATTTTGAAGTGATTGAATAATAAGAAAATAGATAATCTATGAATGCACATGTATTTGCTGCTGTTAAAGGATTCCTTAAATCTATATCTTTAGGAAGTAGAGATATCAAAAAAGGAAGATATATCTTATAAGATACTCTACGACTCTTATCTCTAATTTTTAAATATGGAATGGATGCTGCAATTTCTGATGAATTTAGATAGAATTACAAATAAATTGATGTTATTGCATGGATAGATGTTATTCCCTAAATTTTAGCCAGAATCTAAATTCAAAATCCTATCATTCAATAATTACTACAAGATTTATTAATTCATATAAGTCGTATTCATCCTTAGGCTCTTATCTATCCATTGACAGTTGCATGCAAATCTAAAAATTAAATCAAAAGACTTTAAGTCTTAAAAATATTGGATGATATGAAAAAACATTCTCCAATCCTTGTTAATGAAGCTTTGATTATTAGTGAAGAACTTAATAGAACTGCTATTTTATTAAAAGAAGCCTGGAGAGAAGGTATTCAAGAGGCATGGACATCATTTTCATAAGATAAAAATAAAATGCATGTTGAAAGAATCTTAAGAGGTTTACATGATAATATGAGAGTTAAATTAGAGAGTTTAAGTGAAATCTCATTTCATTAAACTTATGGATAAGAAATTTTTGAGGCTGAAGCTTGGTTACAAAGGTATTTGAGAACTGAAGATTAAGTTTGTTTATGTGTTGCTTTTGATATATATACTAGAATCTATCATAAAGTTTAAAAGAGTTTGGAAAAAATGAAAAAGGTTCACCTAGAGAATGTTTCACCTAAATTATTAGCTACTTAAAATTGTGAAATCAGCATTCCTGGTCTATATAAACCAAATAAACAACTTATTACTATTAATGGATTTGCTCCTAGATTAGATGTTTTATCAAGTAAGTAGCATCCAAGATAAGTGAAAATGTTTGGAAATGATTCAAAGGAATATCATTTTTTATTAAAAGGACATGAGGATTTAAGGTAAGATGAAAGAGTGATGTAGTTGTTTTCATTAGTAAATCGTTTACTAACTAATGATACAGAGACAGAAAGAAAGGATCTTACAATAACTAGATACTCAGTTATACCTTTATCTCATAATACTGGTTTATTGGGTTGGGTATAGAATTGTGATACATTACAATAATTAGTAAGAGAATATAGAGATAAATATGCTATAAGACCTAATGCAGAGAGCAATTTGATGGAATAATTTTGCCCTTAATATCAAAATTTACCATTACCTAATAAAGTGGAAATTTATAGACATATTTTAGAAAATACAAGAGGTGAAGATTTATAAAAGGTTTTATGGATAAAATCACCAAATTCTGAAGTTTGGCTTGAAAGAAGAATAAACTATACTCGATCATTAGCAACTATGTCAATGGTAGGATATATTTTGGGATTAGGGGATAGACATCCATCAAATTTTATGTTATAAAGATTAACTGGTAAAATAGTACATATAGATTTTGGAGATTGTTTTGGTAATGATTGATTATAATTGTATACTAGAGGTGGCAATGAAAAGAGAAAAGTATCCAGAGAGAGTACCATTTAGATTAACAAGAATGTTAGTGAAGGCTATGGAAGCATGTGGCATAGAAGGAGTATATAGACATACTTGTAATGTAGTAATGAGAGTACTTAGAGAAAATAAAGAGTATAATAATAATATGTAATATTTAGATCATTGTTAGCTGTATTAGATTCTTTTGTTTATGATCCTTTACTTACATGGAGACTCTTAAATGCTTAAGATCATAAACCTAAGAAAGAAGCAAGGAATGTTGATTTACATAAATAGATTCCATAATAGATGATTAATTAATTGAATGATAAAGAAATGAATTAAGAAAAGAGTCTAATTTAAGCTATTCCTGAAGCAAAAAGAAGAGGCAGTATAATAGATGATGGAAAATAATAGTAGATCTTAAAGAGAAAAGAAAGTGGAAGGGAGAAAGAGATCTATTTTGAATTTGCAGATGAAGAAAGAGAAATTCCAGATGATTTATAAAATTAAAAGGGTTTAGAAGTAATAGAAAGAATTAAGAAAAAACTATAAGGGAGAGATTTTAAAGAGCATGAAGTGCTGTCTACTGAAAATCAAGTGAATTAACTTATACTGTAAGCAACTAATCATGAAAATATAGCATAAGCTTATTTGGGATGGTGTCCATTTTGGTGATTATGATAATTAATCGAAATATTAGTAATTATAATTTTGTTTTGATTATAGTGATTTCAATTTTAAAATATTAAATGTTACAGAAATCAATAAAATATAAGTTGTGTAAATCACAAATACTATGCCAATTATTCTTTCTTGATTGGTTTTACTAAAAGATCATCCATTCCTGCAGTTAAACAGGCTGCCTTTGTCTTAGGATCCCCATCTGATATTTATCTAATAATAATTTATTTTACCTCCACTTAATCCTAATATCTTGCATTTAGGTAATCCTTTAGCCTTCTCATGAGCTCTAATTTGTTTAGTAGACTTAATATATATTGATTCTCTTACATCATATCCATCCATAACTGGCATATGAATATCCATTAAAACATGAGCGAAATTCGGTGACTTTTAATAAGCTTCTAGTGCTTCCTTTCCATTAGATACTACTACACATTCAACTTTAAGAGCTCCATAAAGCATTTTCAACAGATTCTGAGCAAAAGCCTCGTCATCTGCAACCAAAACCTTCTTTCCGTCCATTATAATTAAATATATTTATTAATCACAATTTATTCTTTCTATGTTTCTTCTCTATCTATCTACGCTTACCCTTCTCCATATTCTTCAATTTCAAATTCTTCTTTATCTTTTTAGACTAATATATATTATATTAAATCTTTACTTTCAACAACTGTTCTGGTCTCTTTATTTCCTATCTTCGTCCTCCACGTTATTATTATTGTTATCCTCCTTCTTCTTTATTAAAATAATATCCTTTCCCTCTCATTTATCTTCTCTTAAACATTTCTCTTGCTCTAGAAACTGTTTCTTGATCCTATATTTAAACTAAATCTTTACTTCCTCTTCTCCAACATTCTATAATTAAATACTTGTTTGCTTCTACCATTTCTTAAAACTCTATTTCCCTTTCTCTATCTTCATTCCACGATCTTCTTTATCTTACTATTGATTTCCTTTCTAATTTACATACTTCTTCTTCTCTTTGTCCCAAACCATCTATTTTCTCTTTCTTAATGCATCTGTCTCATCTGATATTACAAATGGATTTATGTCCTCCACTGTAATCTTATGTAAATCTTCAAATTCAGATCTTTTTGTTGGATCCCTTTATGTTGGAATAAAGAATTTTTGATCCATAAAATTATCTATATTCAATGATTTTGGTTGTTCTTTCAATTCTATCTTAGTAACAGGCTTTCTTTTTTATACATCTTTCAAATGAGACACAGCCTTCATAAAAGGATCAGATTTTTAATTCTACTCAAATTTCTTTATCTCTATCACACTCTAACTAGATTTAAAATGTTTTATTTAATTCAACATATCCTTAGTATCTTCCTCAACTTATATTTTATCCTTAAATAATGGATGCACTAAACTTGTGTCAATATTTGTCTTAACCTTCTTAGCTGATCCTCTTGTCTTACGAAATTTCTCATTTGCTCTTGTTGCTATTTCCTTATAATTCTAAAACTCTATATCATCATTCAAATCATTCAACTTCTCTTGATTTTACATCAATAATTCTATTGGTATGTTACCATAAAATGACAAAGCTGGATCAGTAAAATCTCCATCATTTACTAATTTTCTACCAACATAAATCATAGTTTCTTTAATGTAGAGAATTTCCTCTGATGAGATCAAAGCATATACATATCCTGCTTTACCTGCTCTAGCTGTACGACCAGATCTGTGTATAAATATTTTAGGATTAGAAGGATAATCATAATGTATTACATTGGCAACAAATGGAAGATCTATACCTCTACTGGCTAAATCCGTTACGATGAGGACTTTCACATGATTTTTTTTGAAGTTATCTAATTATTCTTTTCTGTCTAATTGATCCATCTTACCATAAACATGTACTGATGATATATGAAACTTAGCTAAGGCATATGAAAGCATATCCACTAAAAATCGAGTTGATGCAAATATCAAACAAGTATCCTCAATTTATTTTATCAAATATATTAAAGCACTCAATTTATTCTCATTTGCTGTTAACAAAAAATGTAATTACATAGAATCTGGTAATTGAAATTCTTTATCTAATTTACAAAATATATAATCTTTTAAACCAACAGAAGCAAAAATACTTAATTATTCTGGAATAGTAGCAGAAAACATTAATGATTATTTTTAAGATGGAAGATAAGTTAAGATTTATTTTAATTGATCAGCCAAACCCATTTCAAATAAGAAATCAGCCTCATCATAAATTACCATTTAAACTCTAGATAATTTTAATCTATCTTCCAATAAATGTTACAACACTCTACCAGGTGTACATATTAAAATATCAGGATTTCCTGCCAAACTCTCAAATTACCCTTCAAAACCATGACCACCAACCATTATAGAATATTGCAAATCTGTAAATTTGCATAAGTATTTTAAAACTGATGCTATTTGTAAAGCTAATTCTCTTGTTGGAAGTAGAATCAATCCTCTTATTCCTACAACAGTACTATGATTCTATAATTTATTTATCATAGGAATTAAAAAAGCAGCTGTTTTACCTGATCCTGTTTTTGAACAAGCCACAATATCACGCCCTGCCAAAATTTATGGTATTGCCTAAATTACATCAATTGACAATATACTTTTCTTTATATTGGGGTAGGAACATTAAATCCCTAATTCTTGATAGCTCTATAAAGTTCTGGGATTAATCCCATAGATTCGAATCCTCCAGATTTCTTCACTTTAGTTTAATCCATATATTAAATTATTAAAATGTGATTTTGTTTGATAATATGTTTTGTTATTAGATATTCAATTTCATATTCAAAGTGATTAATTTTTTAATGGAATTCAATACTTAAAAATAAATTAAATGATCTCAACCATTATACTATTACTAATTGCTTTCTTAAATATTTTAATTAATTTTTCTCCATAATTAATAATTAAAAATGGAAAGAGCTGCAAATCTCATCTTAACAGCAGGATCCCTACTTGTGGGAGGTGGAGTATTATTTAAGTCATTCTTCTATACAGTGGATGGAGGATAAAGAGGATTAATTTTTGATAGATTTTAAGGAGTCAAAGAATCTGTCTATGGAGAAGGAATGCACTTTTTTATTCCAGTCATTTAAGTATATAATTGCATAATCATATCTAGTCACCAATCGTGGCTGAGGTGCGTCTTTAACCAAAAACTGTAGCATCACACACTGGTACAAAAGATTTGTAAACAGTTGATATTGCTATCAGAATGCTTCATAAACCAATTGAATAATATTTACCTGAAATTTATAAGTAGAATTACATATTATATTTCTCTTAGAACAATTGGTTTAAATTATGAAGAAAAGATTCTTCCATCAATTGCTAATGAAGTTTTGAAGGCAGTTGTAGCTTAATATGATGCAGATCAATTGATCAAAATGAGAGAAAAGATATCTTAAGAAATTAAGGAAGGTTTGATTGAAAGGGCAAAGGAATTTAAAATTGTCTTAGAAGATGTATCTATTACACATTTGGGATTCATGAAAGAATATGCTTAAGCTATTGAAGCTAAATAAGTAGCTTAGTAATTGGCTGAAAGATAAAAATTCATTGTCTTGAGAGATGAAGAAGAAAAGAATGCTAAAGTTATTTTATCTGAAGGTGAATCAGAAGCAGCAAGATTAATTAATGAAGCTGTCAAGTCTTATGGAACAGGTATTCATTCTAACTAATTCAAATAGCTTAAATTGAAATTAAGAAATTAGAGACTGCTAAACATATTGCTGAAACCTTAGCCAAAAGTCCAAATATTTCATGGATTCCAACTGGAAATGGAGTTTCAAATCTATTGAATTTGAAAACATTTTGAGAATGTAATTTATATTATTTGAATGCATATATATATATATATCATGCTTTGACGAGTTTTCTTAACACATATTATAAGATTCCTCCATGTTTATAATATTCAATTTCTACTTCTGTGTCCAATCTTGATTTGGCTTAGAATTTCTTTCCAGTTGCTAAGTAATATAGATATAAAAATATTACATGTTTCAACAGTATATGTTTATCCAACAGTTAAATTACTTTCATTAACATTGATTGTGAATTGCTCTTTTCCAGTTAATCCAAGAGTATCAGCACTTTCTCCTTTTAAGAATTCAAGTGGTAAGATACCCATGCCAACTAAATTGGATCTGTGGATTCTTTCAAATGATTAAGCAATGACACATTTAACACCTTATAAATATGGTCCTCTAAGAAATTAAAATATATTATATTACTTTGCTGCCCAATCTCTACTACTTCCTGAACCATATTCTTGACCAGCTAAAACTATAGTTTAATTTCCTTCTTTCATGTGTTTATCAGCAGCATCAAAAACATCCATAACATCTCCAGTTGGAACATAGACAGTTTATGGACCAACCTTACTAACCAATTTGTTAATGATACGAGTATTAGCAAAAGTACCTCTAGCCATAATTTCATCATTTCCTCTTCTTGCACCATAAGTATTGAAATCTTTTTTAGTAACACCTTTGCTCTTAAGATAACGACCAGCAGGGGAATTTTCTGATATTGAACCAGCTGGTGAAATGTGATCTGTTGTAATAAAATCACCTAAGTTCAAAAGACAATAAGCATTCTTAATTGGTTAAACTGGTTTTGGATTCAAATCTGTTGTTTAGAAGAATGGTGGATTGTGAATGTAGGTTGATTCAGGTTTCCATTAATAAAGATCAGTCTTATTAACTTTCAATTAATTCCATCTTTCAGTTCCTTATGCAATTCTTGAATAGATATCTCTAAACATTTATGGTTTCAGTGCTTATTCTACTGCCTTACTACATTATTCTCTGGTTGGCCAGATATCTTTCAAAAATACTGGCTTTCCATTGCTATCTGTTCCAATTGGTGTTGTATCAAAATCAATATTAACAGTACCAGCTAAAGCATAAGCAACAACCAAAGGTGGAGATGCAAGATAATTGGCTCTAACCTATTAATGAATTCTGGCTTCAAAATTACGATTTCCTGAAAGAACAGCAGCAGCAACTAAATCTTTATTTTTGATAGCATCAGCAACTTCATTATCTAATTCACCAGTATTACCAATACAAGTCATACAACCATAACCAGCAGTAGTGAATCCTAATTGATCAAGATACTTATTGACACCAGACTCTTCGAAATATTTAGTAACAACATTAGATCCAGGGGAGAGTGTAGTTTTAATATAAGGTCTAACTTTCAATCCTTTTTCAACAGCATTTTTAGCCAAAAGACCAGCACCAATCATAGATTCTGGATTGCTTGTATTAGTGCATGAAGTAATAGCTGCAATAACAACACTTCCATGAGAAAGAGAATATTTCTATCCTTAATAAGTGAATTCAGCAACATCAGCTTATTTTTCTTAAGGTATACCAAATCCTTTGAATCCAACCTTATTATTAAGACAAGAAGCCCAATCTTTTTTCATTTCAGCTAATGGCACTCTATCATGTGGTCTTTTAGGTCCTGAAAGTGATGGTTAGACAGATGCTAAATCTAAATCTAAGACTTCCCCAGAGAAATGAGGATCATTACCACTCTTATAATCTCTAAACAATCCTTATTCTCTAAGATAAGTTTCAATTTATTTAACTTTACTTTCTGGTCTACCTGTTAAATTCAAGTAATCAATAGTTTTTTTATCAATAGGGAAATAACCCATAGTAGCACCATATTCTGGAGCCATATTAGCAATAGTAGCTCTATCAGCAAGTGATAATGTTTCAACACCAGGTCCAAAGAATTCAACAAATTTACCAACAACTCCTCTCTTTCTTAACATTTATGTGCATGTAAGTACTAAATCAGTTGCTGTGACATTAGATGGTAATTTTCCATGTAATCTAAATCCTACAACTTCTGGTAAAACCATTGATATAGTTTATCCAAGCATAACAGCTTCTGCTTCTATTCCTCCAACTCCCCATCCTGTTACTCCCAAACCATTAATCATTGTTGTATGAGAATCTGTTCCTACAACTGAATCTGGAAATAGATATCCTTATTCTTCCATTACTACTCGAGCCAAGTATTCCAAATTTACTTAGTGAACTATACCTGATCCTGGTGGAACTATTAAGAAATTCTTAAAGGCTGTTGATCCCCATTTCAAGAATTCAAAACGTTCATAGTTACGACTAAACTCTATCTTTTCATTCTCTTCATAGGCTCTTGGTACTCTTGATACATCTGCTTAAACTGAATGATCAATCACTAAGTCAACTGGACACAATGGATTTATCTTTTATGGATCTCCCCCTAATCTCTTCATTGCATCTCTCATTGCTGCCAAATCTACAACTGCTGGTACTCCTGTAAAATCTTACAATATGACACGTGCTGGCTTAAATGGAATTTCTATCTATTTTGGAGCATTTGTCTCCCAATTCAAGATGTTTTAAACATCTTTCTATGTCACTGCAAACTCATCACAATTACGCACTGCTGATTCCAATAATACTCTTATTGAATATGGTAAATGATCTATCCAATATAAATCTCAAAACTTACTTAATTTTTAATCCCCTAATGCTGGTAAACTAAAGAATTTATACTCCTTTCCATCTACCTTCAATGTTTTCTAAGCCTTTATAAATGGGTTTGCTCTTGCTCCAAATCTGAATCTAGAACTGAATCTTATCATAATTAAAAATTTATTTTACGCATCACTAACTATTAATAATCACTTTAATACTCTATTTTTATAATAATTTTTTCAAAGATACAAAATAAATATGCATTTTTAAAATAATGACAATATATTTTATCATTTCTATTTTACGAATTTTAATTATTCTCATTTTAGTCTCATTTATCTTCAAACTATTCTAAATCAAAACCTCATAATCACAACTATTCCATTTATACCTATATTTTTTATATCAAACACTCTACTTAATCTCTTAAAGAATTTACATTAAACAATAACTTCACCCAACAAACAATTTTTTTTAATCAAACAATCTTATATTTTTTATGAGATTCAATACTTTTCAAATCATCATTAAGACCTAATTCCAAAGTAGATTCCAATAACTAAGAGTGCCCAAAATCAAAAAAAATCATATTTTTAAAGAATTAGTTTTATTCAAATTTTTAGTCAGCTGCTTAAAATTCTAAAAATTAAGACTTTTTAAAAGACTAGAATTTATTCAAGATTAAAATAAACTTTTTATTACTATTTGTAAATACACTTTATATTGTTAAATGAATACTAAACTAATTATTCTATAAAATAACTATTCTAATTTTTATTAAAATCTAATTCATAAATATCGTTGTGATATATTTGTAATCCTTAGTATCTTTAAAATAAAATAAATTATTAATGATTAGTTATGATGTGTAATAAAATTTTATCTAATTATATAATTTTAAAACATTGATAAAATAAATTTACATCATTAATTTATTTGTATAACATTTCATATAAAATTTAATGTAAACAAACTAAACTAGATTCTTTTTACTTATTTTAGATTGCTTTTAAGGTTCTCTAATCTAAACAATAATGGATTTCATTCTTTAAATTTAAAATCTTTTGGTTACTATTTCAAATAGTTGATTAACAAACTTTACCATGCGAAATCAGTTTAAATTAAAATAATATTTCTAATATTGTTTTACTAAGCAGAAAAGTTTATAATAATAATATTAATTATTCTTAACAAAATACTTGAATTTTATTCGAAGCTAATACATTTTTATAAGTTTTAAATTTAAAATGACAATCATATTCATAAAAATATCCATCTCAATTATTTATAATTAATGAAATTATCAAATATATGTATATATTGTAATAGAATTATTAGAATTAAAAAACATAATATGAATGTACTTTGCGGATTATTTTTTATTCTTTTACATGAATACTAAAGATATTGAAAAAAAAAATTATATAAAAGCATTAATTCAGGTAAAAAGGGAAATCAAAAAATAAAAATAATAATAAGATTCAAAGAGTGAAGTCAAAGATAGTTCCTCACTATCTCTTTATGATTTTAAAAATTAATAATAGCTTGAGGACTAACAATCAATTAGTAATTTTGGATAACCAAATTCAAAGGTTTAATAGCAAAATTCAAATATTACTTCTATTTCTAATGATAATTTTTTTGAAAATCTAGAGTAAACTTAACACAACTTATATTAACTAATTTAACAGTTATATTAAATTAAAGCTGATGATTTAGATAAAATTATAAAAAATAAGGAGGAAGTATATATTTGTGAAATAAAAAAAGAACAGTAAGAAATTTGTTAAGATCTATCTTTTAATAAAGATGATACTTTACTTGCCACAGCTAATGGTAAAAATATAAAAATTTAGTAATTTAATGAGGGAAACTTATCATAAATTACAATCTTATAAGGCCATGTAAAAAATATTAGTTGTATATTATTTTCTAAAAAAACAAACTCAATTTTTTCAGGAGGATATATAGATGATCATTTAATTTGTTTGTGGGAAGAAAAAATATAAAATAATTGGGAATTGACAGTTTAGAAGGATTCAAGAAGTCCTATAACTTGTATGGAATTAAATCAATAGGAAACAAAATTAATTGTAGGAAATCAATATGGTTTCGTTTAAATTTGGGAAATAGATTATAAGAAAAAAATAATTAGTATTCATGATGAATAACGAAAAATTCATAAAAAAGTTGTCTATGGAGTAAGTCTTAATAAATCAGAAACTTAATTAGTTACATGTTCAGGAGATTCAAAAATAATCGTTTGGAAAATTTGTGAACAAGGAATGTTAGAAGTGTTGAGAGAACTTATAGAAGATACCTTTGTTAGTCGTATTCGATTTTTAGATAATCATAGGTTCGTTGTTTCATAAAGTTAAAGAGGATTGATTGAATTCAAAATTTCTAGTTTAGAAATCACAAAAAAAACAATAGTTTAAACAGATTATGAAGATTGTCATTATTTTCCAATTTAATATCATAAAGATTCATAACTGATGGTAGTGAAACATTATAGATCAGTTTATTTAATAAAAGAATTTAATCATGGAGATTATAATTGTATAAAAAAATTAAATTTTGACAGCAATAAAATTTTAGGAGCATTATCAAATAATGGGAAGCATCTAATTATTTAAAATGAGAATAAATTTTATTATTATTAGTTATTTTGATGATTTGTTTTATTTAATTTTATATGAATAATTATGAAATGAATATATTGAAATATTTTTTAATTTATTTTTAATTAGCAAATTATTAAATATAACTTAAAGATTTAGAATTGATTTCTTTTAAATATTTTAGAGTCCTATTAAAATAAAATAAAATTTACTAATTTAAATGAAGTAGAAAAGTATGGTTGATTGAAAATGATGAAATATATTTAGAGTCAAGCATAGAGTAAATTACATTGACATCTAATTTAAATTGCAAAATTTACTAATATTTAAAACCATATTATATATTTTATGAATACTTAAGTTTATGACCTTTTTATTTCGAATGAGAATCCAAAATTTGTAGCTAAATTGCTAGCTTAGTATAGGATCATTCAATTTCTTGGTCAAGGTGCTTTCAGTAGTGTATTTAAAGTATTTCATGATGGTGAATTTTATGCAATAAAGGTGATGTATTTTAACATGATCATAGATAGATAGTTGAAAAGATGAAAGGAAACACAGAGAAGTTATAGTAGGAAGCCTTAATTTTGAATTAATTGAAGCATCCTAACATCGTACGATATCACAAAACTTTTGAATCGAAAAGAAGACTTTATTTTATATTGTCATTCATAGATGGAAAAACTCTTTAATAATATATTGATGATGGCAATATCAGATTTTATGAAAAAGAATGCATAGCAATAATTCGTTAATTGGTTGATGTACTGAGCTATCTACATTCCAATCGAATTATTCATCGGGATATAAAGCCAGGTAAGATCGGTTGTTGAAAGTAGATAACATGATTGTTGATAAGAACCTGAACCTTACTTTGATAGATTTTGGTCTAAGTTACATGACTACCTAGTAAATAACTACACATTAAAATTGTGGAACTTTAATATATATGGCCCCAGAAGTTCTTATGAAAAAAGAATATTTTAAATCTGTTGATATTTGGAGTTGTGGCATCATCCAGTATTAATTACTAAAAAACTGTCATCCATTTTGGACCAATCAAAAAAAAGAAAAATATATCAAACAGATGTCTGTACCATAAAAAGTAGATTTTAGCGGTATGTCTAAGTATAATTTTAAATTTGAAAGAGCTGCTATTTCTTTTTTTGAAAAAACTGCTGCTTTTGAACCTGAAGCAAGGATAACTGCTGAATAAGCATTATTACATCCATGGATAACATGTTAGTCATCAGAAACATATATTATGACAAGCAAAGAAATCTTTTAAGCTTACAAAGGAATAGCAATATTTACTAAGGTATATCAATTTTATTACTTTAGTTTTAAAAACTTATTGTATTTCTACAATTTGTTAAATAAAATAGTGAAAAAGCTATTAGAGCAATAGTTTTACCTTCTACTTAACGTTTCTTTTCAAAGTAAAAGAGTCCAAAAAAACCAAAAATACTTAAAATACCTACAAGATCTTGCTTAAATTCTAGCCATAGTAGTAGAGATGTGAATAATTTTATTTATTTTAGAGTTCTGAGAAACAGAAAATAAAATTACCACCAATTATAAATTCTAAGAAAAGTCCAAAAGGAGAAGGAAGCCCAAATCATTTTCTTTCTAATAATAAGATAATTAATCCAATGTAAACAGCTATAGAATTTAAAAAATCTCACTTTAGACTGAAATGAAATATATGTGTAATTTTTGATATTCAACTCATAAATGTTTTAATATGTTTTTGTAATTTACTAAGTTAAGCAGCTAAAATATTTTAAACTTCAAAGGTGATATTTTTAATTAATATTTATTAAGAGAATTTATGTATTTAAATCATTTCTTTTTCTGTTTAAATTCCAAGTCTCTCAATTTCCAATATGATGTATTTTCATTTTTGACGCTTCCTCTTTTTGATATAATTTATTAGCATTTAATACTTAAAGATTCTTCTGTTTTTTGTTTTCCCAATTATTCCTCTAATCTATCTATTTTTAATGCTTTATCCCAAACACTACTAGTAGGAGAATTATGAATTTCAATAGGATTCAAAACTATTTAATCTAATATCTTTTCTTTATCTTAATCAAGTATAATCATAATTTTTCTACATTCTAATCTATTTGTAAAATTATTATTTTATAATTCTTCTCCTTTATTAGATTCAAAATAGGGTTTACAATTTTATTATGTTTTTTAAACAGGTTTAAAATTATCTTCACAACATGATGGTTTTCTTTTTCCAAAAAATAAATCGATATTTGTTTATTGCAAAGTTTAATTATCTTAATAAGAATTTCTTCTTTCAAATGGATTTCTTGGTTCTTACATATTATCATCTCGATTTGATTACATAAATTATGCTGTACCAGGAGTATCAATAGTTTTTTATATTAATTTAGATTCCTCTGTTTAAAGTGAGGCTTAAAATGTAATTCTGTTTGAAATAGGATTTGTTTCTGGTCCCAAAATTTCAAGAGGATTAGGAACTTTTTCTTAAATTTTCCTTTTTAATTCTTGCAACTTTAGAAGTGTAATATCTCTATCACTAATGCTAGTTCTCTTTCTATTAATTAAAATATTTTTCAATGGCAAGGCTTCTTAACTAACTCTAATAGGTGACGCATCATTATTATGGACTGTTTTATGTTTTTTTATTTATTGATTGCTAACAATATCCTTTTAATTAGGAAGTTGATGTTAAGATTGATTAGTATGACACTTTGAATATTTCTTAAGTAATTATAAAATATCAGGGTTTGATTTTTGTTTTTGTCTTTCAGGTTTATGTATTTATGCATAAGAGCTTTATTTCTATAATACATATTCAGATAATTTTCGTTTAATTGGTGTATGTATTTTTGAATAGGAATCTTTACTTCCTTGTTACTTATGGTCACTAAAATTTTTTGGATTAACACTCATATGTTTCTGTTAATTTAATTTGAGCATATATTTTATATTATTAGTATAATCATAACATTTCAAGAAACTTCTAATTAAGATTCTTACTTGATTTTTGTCTTATTGGACTTGCCAATGATGTTCCAGATCTCAAATCTATTATGACTGACTCTGAAGGCATTTTTAAATTATTTGGAGATTGTATTTCTTTGATAGAGGTTTATTATATTTTGAATATGTCATCCATCATATCTAATCTGTCTGAGTCTCCAATTACAGCAATAAGTAATGGCTCCAATTATATTTTATTTCTATTGACTGAAGATTTATGATTCTCAATCTCTTAATACTGTAACAAAGACCTATTTTGACAGCAACCCATCTTGTTGAAATTGAAGAGCTTATAATATTTAATAAATTTCAATCTTCTTTCTATTTGTAATAATATTTATCGTATCTTTTATATATATTATGTTGTATAATATTTATTAAGGAATAATCAAATAGTATATAGAAAACAATAATTGATTATACCTACAAAATGATGATGTAATAAATAAATCAATAACTTATTACAGAACTTGTTCAGAAAATATATTTTGCAGAATACAAATTAATTTTATTATTATAATTACTTTTTTCCATCTTAGTTTACATGTTGAAGTTTTTTATTTTGATACTTCTATTAAATTACCACTTTTTTTGACTAAAATGATTGGTGAAAATTTATTCATGATTTAATTATTAAAATAAAAAATATCAAAATCAGCTAAAATTGATTGAAGCAAAAAAAATATCGCTAATAATGCATCACTAAAATAATAATAGATAATATAAAGAAAACCTTAAATATATTATAATATATATTTAATTGAATCATATTAATTAGTTTTGTGAATACTATAGATATATAAGCAATGCAAATATTCCCTAACAAAAATATGACAGACAACATTCTTTCCAAAAATTATTAAGTAACCAAAAAAGAAAATTAATTTTATTTTAATGCCTTGTCTCTTAAACATAGATTTTGTTGTAAAGCCAATCTCATCTTATTAGTAGATGAATTAAACAAATCTAATTACAGATTAATTAGTACAAAATAGTTAAAAATCATCCAATGATATTATATAAAGAGGAGGATAATGAGAATATATAATTAAAATATTTTTTGATACAAATTATCTGTTGAAAAATAGGATTGAAATATAAGAGATTGCTTGCGCATTATGATCAAATAAAACCAATGCAAAAAAATATCAGAGCAAAATTATTACTTATTATCCAAATCTTAATTTCATATCTTTATAAATGTATAAATAAGTTTTATGCCTTTTACAATAAATAAGGAATGATAAGACGTTTATCCTTAATTTAAATTACATTAGAAGATATCATAATATCTGTAATAACATAAAACTTTCCAATCATTTTTTTTATATTGCATCACATTCTTCGAAGATTTTATTCAAAAAAGTTTTCACACTTCCTATTTATTCTAGTCGACATCCCTGACATTTATTGTTTCATTGAGAAATATTAAACTTGATTGATTTAATTTGAAATTAGCACATAAGCTAAAGTAAATACATTATTTGCAAAAAAAAAAATCTAATATAGGTTTATAAAAACATTCATTGCCTTTTTTATGACAATGAATTTCTCCAGTAATTCAAAAAACAATTTAAATAATGATCCTTACTAGTTTCTTCACTCTATTAAAAAAGTTTATCAAAGCAAAATTAACAATAATCATAGTTATCATCAGATGTTGTACATTCAAATTTTAGACCCAGAATATGATCCTATTCACATCCATTACATTAATGATACTGGTGTAAAACATCTTCATCAGCTTTATTTTGCAAAAAAAAAATATTTCATTTTCATTAAATTCCCATACACTTAATTTTTGTTACAACATTCTTGTTTCTGGTTGTAATGTAATACTACAAGCCTTCTACTTTTTGATCTATTTCAAATTTTATGTATAAAATTAATTATTAAAAAATTTAAATCAAAAAATAATTAATGGTGTGTAAATAAATGATTTTTATAATAAAAAAAATCATCACTGTAATACTTATTACTGATGATCCTAATTATCATTAGTCTTATAGTATAATTCATCTCCTTTACCATCAGAAATGATAAAATTAGCCAATAAAACTGTCTAGATCTGTTAAATCATTATAGAGTATAAGCTTTTTTAATTTTTTCATTAAAGAAAGACTTTACAATAATCAAGATAAATTACAATTTAATTTAGTTTAAGAAGTAAAACAAAAAGATATACTATCTAAACAAATGTATATTTAAAGAAAATAATATTTGACATGATAATTGTTAAATTGTAATGAATAGATCCTAATTTAGAATGAGTTATTAGATTAACAGTTTAAATTTTAAGTACTTTAGAATCTTAGGAATCAATCTCAATTACTTTACTTCTGAATAGCATCTTTATACTAAAACTTATTTGTGTAAATCCTGTGCTAGTGAAATATATACCCTACAACCTTTGTCGAAAAAAGATTATTTATCAAAACTGACAGATCTTTTTAACCCGATTTATAATTTAATTAAAACTTAAATTTTATAATAGTTCAACTTAAGTATATCAAAATTGTTCATTATCTATAATTGAATCACAATTATAATTGATAATTAATTGAATATAAGTGTTATTTCTAAAACTAAATTATGTAGTTTATACTTCTTTAAGACCAATTTTACTTCATTTTATTTCAAAAAGAACAAAAATGCTATCCCTTCTCTCCATTTCAATTAAATAATTGCTTTGGGTAAACAATTTATTATTATTTTAGATTAAGGCAACTGTTGATCTTGAAAAAAGAAATATAAGATCTATGCAAACAATATAATCACTATTGATATTCAACTTTTTGTTATTATAAATAAGAGATGACAAATTACACAAGTAGTTAATCTATATCTAAATTTACAAAATTGATGACACCCATTTATATTCTAAATATTCATAGTTAAACTCTTATAATAAACTATAACTGTACTTTTGTCCCTATATTTTAAAAGTTTCATTTATCAATATTGAATCAATAGAGGGTTATACAAATTCTCTTCATTAACCTTTAAAATTGTAAAAAATTAGGAATTTTATATTATTATCAGAAGAAATAGCTAAATTAAAAAAAATCTAATCTAAAGATAAAAAACAAGAGAAAATTGAAGTATTTTATTTACCTGTTAATTCAGAAAGAATAATATATCTGATATAATAAATTAAATATAATTATAAAATTAAGTTGCAACATATAATGGATATTTTAATCTTTTAATTTAATCCTTTATTTTTGATTTTAGCAAAGCAATCTCGAAAGTAAATCTTCAGAATTATTATCGAATCCGTCAACATGTATTATAGATTATCACTTTACAGGTTTTGTTGCAACAAAAAGGATAATTTCAGNATGAGTTATTAGATTAACAGTTTAAATTTTAAGTACTTTAGAATCTTAGGAATCAATCTCAATTACTTTACTTCTGAATAGCATCTTTATACTAAAACTTATTTGTGTAAATCCTGTGCTAGTGAAATATATACCCTACAACCTTTGTCGAAAAAAGATTATTTATCAAAACTGACAGATCTTTTTAACCCGATTTATAATTTAATTAAAACTTAAATTTTATAATAGTTCAACTTAAGTATATCAAAATTGTTCATTATCTATAATTGAATCACAATTATAATTGATAATTAATTGAATATAAGTGTTATTTCTAAAACTAAATTATGTAGTTTATACTTCTTTAAGACCAATTTTACTTCATTTTATTTCAAAAAGAACAAAAATGCTATCCCTTCTCTCCATTTCAATTAAATAATTGCTTTGGGTAAACAATTTATTATTATTTTAGATTAAGGCAACTGTTGATCTTGAAAAAAGAAATATAAGATCTATGCAAACAATATAATCACTATTGATATTCAACTTTTTGTTATTATAAATAAGAGATGACAAATTACACAAGTAGTTAATCTATATCTAAATTTACAAAATTGATGACACCCATTTATATTCTAAATATTCATAGTTAAACTCTTATAATAAACTATAACTGTACTTTTGTCCCTATATTTTAAAAGTTTCATTTATCAATATTGAATCAATAGAGGGTTATACAAATTCTCTTCATTAACCTTTAAAATTGTAAAAAATTAGGAATTTTATATTATTATCAGAAGAAATAGCTAAATTAAAAAAAATCTAATCTAAAGATAAAAAACAAGAGAAAATTGAAGTATTTTATTTACCTGTTAATTCAGAAAGAATAATATATCTGATATAATAAATTAAATATAATTATAAAATTAAGTTGCAACATATAATGGATATTTTAATCTTTTAATTTAATCCTTTATTTTTGATTTTAGCAAAGCAATCTCGAAAGTAAATCTTCAGAATTATTATCGAATCCGTCAACATGTATTATAGATTATCACTTTACAGGTTTTGTTGCAACAAAAAGGATAATTTCAGATATTGTTAATTCAAAGCATTCCTATAAATTTTTTATTGAGATTCTTGCTACCGCTATCTCTAACAAATTAGGGTTTATTTAAAGTTGACAGTATATTGCAGATAAAAACTGCATTTTATATGAATATCAGTAAAATAATAATATTTTTATCTTTAAATTGAGCATTATTTTAATTTTCCATTTTGATTGACTATTATTCATTCAAAATATTGTTCACACATGTATTTCCAAGCCTTTTTATTTCAAAAGAGTCTATATCATCCATATCTCCTTTTACTAAATTTAAAGCTAAAGATTGCATTTATAGATCTTTTGGAAAACAATTTTCTTAAAGTGTGATCTATTCTACAGTGTATGATTCATTTTCTTTTAAAGGAAGTTGTTAACAACATCCCATAATTTAATTTATTATTTTTTATAGGAAAGACAAAATACATTTTAATATAAATTTTTTAATTATTATCAATAGACTAATTAGATATTATTATCTATTATAATTTATGCAATAGTTTGTAAAATTAATCCAAAAATAGCAAAAGTTTTATTAAAATATTAAATAAGGATGTTTTATAAGATTTAATTTAAACATGTGGAGTTAGATAAATTTGAAAATTTGAAAAAGAAGAAATCAGTTATAATTTTATGAAGTAATTTATTAAATATTTATAGTTATTTTTATAGTATAAAAAAATATATTATATTGAATAAATTTAATTCTCGATAATTAAGGTGAAAACATTAAATAATATTTCAAATTTTAATGAGCAATAATTTATTCAATGTTCTCAATTTTTCGGACACAGAAGAAGTCCCAGAATAATAATAATAATAAAAAAAGTCTAAGAAGAATAATAACAATAAGGAATAGATAATTCCAGTTGAGTAAGTTCAAAAAGAGAATACAAAACATGAAAATCCAACCCCTAAGCAAAAAGGTGTTCCTGTAGAGCCACATCCAAAGGATAGATAGTCTGGAACAGGAAGAGGCAAAGAATAAAGAAAAGAAGGTGGTGGCAGAAATAATTGGGGAAATTATAAAGATGACCTTAAAGAAGAGAAATATATTGCAAAGGAGAAAAAAACTTAGGATACCCCACAAGAAGAATAAAATGAATAAACAACATAAACAGTTTAATAAGTTTAACCACTACCTGCCCCTGAAAAGACACTTGCTGATTATTATCAACAAAGAGGAGCTGTATTATTATTAATAATATTAAGAATGTTGAAGATGTATTAAAACAAACTGAAACTAAACCTTAAGTAGTGAAACCAATTGATGAAGAAGCTTTGAAAAAGGAAAAATTATTTGTTATGAAAACAAGAGAAGATGAAAAAAAACAATAAGAGTAAAAACAGAAAAAAACAAGATAATAATAAAATTATAGAAGTGAATTGAATACTTAGGCTGCTGAATATTTAGGTTTTAAAAATTAGGTATAAGAACCTGAAAGAAAAAATGAAAGAAGAGGAGAAAGAAGATAATAAGATAAATAAGAGACAGTTTAAGAATAATAAGAATAAGATACATAAGCTTAGGAATAAGATTTAAAGGAAGAAAGATAAAATAGAGGAGATAGATAAGAAAGATAAAATAGAGGAGATAGATAAGAAAGAGGAGATAGATAAGATAGATAAGAAAGAGGAGATAGATAAGATAAATAAGAAAGAGGAGATAGATAAGATAGATAAGAAAGAGGTGATAGATAAGATAGATAAG
The DNA here is from genome assembly GCA_905182985.1 of Paramecium sonneborni. Classification (NCBI taxonomy): domain Eukaryota; phylum Ciliophora; class Oligohymenophorea; order Peniculida; family Parameciidae; genus Paramecium; species Paramecium sonneborni. The sequence continues at coordinate 256,666 of CAJJDN010000076.1, forward strand.
ATAGAGGGCCTAGAGAAAATAGAGGATATAAAGGAAATAGATAAGATAGACCATAAAATGATAGATAAAATAGAGATAACAATACAAGAGATTAAAGAAGAGGAGATAAATATAGAAAGGGAGATGATAGATAAGAAAAGAAACCTTAATAAAAATAATAAGTAATAATATCTAATAAATTATTTTAGGAATAAGGATTTCAATTGGATGAGAAAGATTTCCCTTCTTTATGAGTATGATAAATAAATCATAATTATTTAAGATCAACATTATTATATTTTCATAAATCTAATTTTTTTTAAATCTTAGATTTAATAAATTTTGCCAAATAGTAGATTAATTAGATAAATATTTATATAAATCATGATTACTTAACTAATAATCTATGAGATGATGTTAGAACTTTCCCTTTGAGTAATCTTTTTGAAGGTGCTGTACTTGGCCTTGCCAGGGATTTTATTGATTGACGATCTGACTTGATACTATATAGATTCAATTATTTTTATAATTGTTCATCAACAATTTAGTTTAATGTGTATTTTTTATTCATCCAATTATTATCAGATGGAAGAACTCTAAGTTTAATAGGTATTTAAGAAGGTTAAATTTTAGGTTGCGGTGTACTGAATTTTTTGAATTATCTAATTTTATGTTTACTAAAATATGTACATCTATTAATAAGGTGGAATGAATTGAGACACTAAGTTTTTTTTCCATTAAACTTTTTTAAAACTAATTTCTTTTTTCTTCTTTGGTTCATATAAATATGTTCGCTAACTATTAAGATATGTGTTTCTTGCTAATTTCTCGTCATCATTATGTGCTGCATCCCAATTATTACTAAGTTTGGAAAGATGAAGCCACTTTTCATAATTAAGTAATTATTGATAAACATTAGATTTAATTTCAAATTTTTTCTTGAGATTTTGTATGTATTATAAGGTCTTTTGCAATGTCCATTTAAATCTATGAGTAAGATTGGAAGCATATACTTGCGCATTAAAAATAGAACAATCACAAAAACAGATCTATTAGAAGCTCTAATAGAATGAACTAAAACAGCCTCTCCTACTTCAAGAGTATCGTTAATGAAGGTAAAACAATTGGAATAATCAAAAGGAAATTGAGTTTCACTTTCTAACCACTAATAAGACAAATATTGAATGCCGATGGATTCCCAATGATTAGGAATATGTTTGGCAGCACAATTAATTATCTTGGTTATCTTGTTAGTCACCAAGAATTCTAAATCCTCTTGTTTTAGATCACATTTACATGGGCTGCACCCTAATCTCCAAGGTAAAGACCATCAATGATACGAATAGGCTATTACATTAAAATTTATATTTATTATACATGCTTTAAGAAAGCATACTCAAGTTGAATCAGCTATTAGATTAATATAGTTAATCCAAAATGAATGACGCATAAGAACTTCTTACTCTAGAATAACAATTATAAGTAAAAAAGTATTAAAATATTTCAAGCACTCAACTTCAGAATTTCATACACTCAAAGTTTCATATGAGAAGTACTACGAAATTTGGAGAGAGCTTCTATTACAGAATGAGTATAAACCCACTGATCCTGTAGCGATTCGTTAAGTTGGGTCAGGAAAGAAGAGTCTCCTCAAATAATAACTTAGTTCCAATATCGACCCTCTACTGTATCCAAGCATATCATAAAAAGTGCCACTGTTTAACACCTTAATGCTATATCACTTAAAGAGTTAGATAAATTAATCAAATTGATTCAAAATGAACCTCCATTCCAAACTCCAACTTTTGTAATTGACTCAGATATTCCCCTTGATCGATTGATAGAATAGCAAAGGAATCAAATCAACAAAGAAACCTCATCTATATGTGTATGGATAATTGATTATTGGTCTAGTATTGAAAGATTTACTAGGATATTTGATCAATACATCAATCTTATCAGCAAATATGAAGATAAAGTCTAAAATTCTATCAAAACCTCTTCAGAATTAAGTATTCAAAGATAAATAAGTAAATTCAAACTACATTCTAGAATTATCATCTGATGAGATCAAAAAAAAAAGTATTTCTGAAAAAGACTTGAATCTCTAAAAAGATTCTTGCATATAATGTTGTTAATTCTGAAGAAATCACAAATTTCAAATTATGAGTATGCGTGTTTATATATCTATGCAATATTTATAATTAATTATTAATGAAACAAAATAATTATATGGTAAACGATGTGTATTAAGAAAACCTCAAATAACCTCTACATTATTTCGAAAATATTCATCTTTCAGTAACCTTAATAATTATCTACTCTAGAATTCTAAACAATCTGAACAAGTTTATGAACCCAAAGTAAAACAAACTGCGATTAAATCTGATTCTAAATTTTATAATCACTAAAACTTCTTATTATAATAGAAGACAAATCAAAATCTACTAAATATCCTCTAACCTACAAAATCAACATCGTAGCTTTATTATCAAAAAAGGAATATCATAAGATTAATTTTAGCACAAATAGAAAGAATTTATGTAATACTGTCTAGGTTATGAAAATCAGTAATAAACATCAAATCAAATCAGTAATAAAGTAAACCAATGGATTTTTTTTTATTCTTTTTTTTTCATCTCTTCTTTGATTTTAGTTTTCTTTTTAGGATTATCTATTTAAAAATTTCTCATCAAAAACTATATACTTCATTGTAGAAATTAGTTCATGTAATATTGACATTTGCTTGAATAATTTATTGATAAATTAAAAGAAGGATTCCCTTCAACAATCTTCATTGTGTTCAGTTCAGCTTATAAAACGACTTTAAAACCTATTCAATCACAAAATTATTGTCCATTATATTGAGAGAGTAGAGATTAAGTTTATAATAATCTTGAAGTTGAGACTTTGGATAATTTAAATTAAGTTAGAATATTTAATTAATACTTTAGTAATTGATAAATTATTTAAGAGCCAACACAAAATTTTATAATAAAATTGTTTTACTTGTAATAAGCTTAATAATTAAATTGTTGATTTATATAATGATAAATAATAAGTTATGTAGAAATTCAAAGAACTTGAATTATAAACTATGAACCTAGAGCAATCTATTATTTTAATTTATCAGCCTCATCTTTCAACAATAATTTAAATTAAGCTTGGAATTAAATTTAATCTATGATGAATTGCTGTGAGATAATTATTAATTCAAATAATATAGTTATTCCTATTCCAATTTTAAACTTATTAATTGGTACTTATAAATCAGGTAGTATATATTTCTAATATAGATAATATTCAACTTGCAGTCCATATAATCAAGAGAGTAAGACTAAATTGCTATTATTAAATCTAATAATTTATTTAGCTATCTCTTTATCCTTAATTTCTAATTAATCGAAATTAATTGGGCTTTAATTTCATCTAATAATGTTATATTTATATCTAATTACTTTTTTCTACAAATTTATTTTAAAATTCTAAATTTGACTAAGGTTAAAATTCATTATCAATTTTCCAAGTGAATTCTTTAAATAATTAATTTAATTTTGCAAGAAAAAGAGTTTGGTAATATTTTAGTGAAGTAGTTTTAATATAAAAATATTAAGCAACCTGATTTATTGAATATTAAGATTAGAAAACCTTTTACTTTTAAATAGGCTGGCAAATAACATATTTAATAATAGCAGATATTGCATACTCAAATTTTTGTTTGTTCTATTTATTGTTAAACATACTTCTTCTTTTCTAGGAAAAAGTACTCCAACTTATTAATGCCCTTTTTATTCAGATGGCAAAGAGTTATTTAAAGGCAAACTTGTTTTATATAAAGAAATTTTAGAATCTATTTTTGGATTTTATTGTTCAGAATCTACATCTTTAAAAATTTTATTGAAAAAATTAAATAAAATGAAGAAGTAAAATCATTGAAATCTTAATGAGTTTTAAGTTGGAGAAGTTATTTATATAAAAGTTATTCTCATATAACAATGATTTCTTTGAAAGACAATATTATGAATAAGGTGAATGATAAATAAAGAAGATTATTTTTGATGAATAAGTAAACTTCAATAAAAAGCATTGTATTATGCCAATAAAACAATTAAAATAAATTAAAAGCTCCACATTAAACCTACGTAATACAAATAAAGGTATGAACTAATTGGCCATCAGCTAGATAAATTGAAAAGAATTCTTTAGTTTAACTAAAATGATTAATTATTTATTAACCAGTTATTTATTACCCAAATTAAAATTAAAATAATATCAGCTATAATTAATATATTTTAAGATTACTGATAATAAATAGAGACTAATATTGGATCTATGAAAAAAAAGGAAAAATAAAGAAAAAAATTTGAAATAAATTTAAAAAGTATTAAAGTAAAAAACCAAGAGATAAAAATAGCAAAATTTCTTTCCTTAATAAAGGAATACATAAAGGCTAAGTAATTATTTAAAATAAAGATCAAAGTAATTTATTAAATTCGACAGTTGTTGTTAGTTCTTGAAGTTATCTACTATATGAGGAATATTTTGGGTTTGGCTAACTTTTAGCAAAGATGACTTCTGGAGGTATAGGTTGACTTTATGGTATTCTTTTTTTTTGCCTTGATCGTTTGATTATTTTATCAATAGGGCTATTTTTCGATTCAACATCAGGTTCCTATCTTTCTGGCAACATAAAGAACTTTATATTAGATTGAGGAGAAAATCTATTTTTTTCTTTTCTACTACTTGGTAAAGCTTTGGCTTTAAACTAATATTAAGCTCTTTCTGTTTAAGGATATTAAATTGATTCAGATTTTTATTACCTTGATGATTCCATTGATTTTAACAAATATTTACGCTGGCTTTATGTTCCAAATCTTCCATCATCATCAAAGACTCCTATTTGTTTTACAGAAAATGTTAGCTTTTCATAATTTTCCTTACTCAATTAAAGATTATCTAAAAGCTCCCTCTATTTATTTAAGTATTCTTATCTACGTTTGATGTAATTCATGTATTCAAAAGGACTATAAACCTTAACAACACGAGCATTATATCTAAGAATTTATTGATTTAAATTACTCTTATGTATTGTATAATACTTTTGGATGCACTTTTGAAAGAANAAAATCATTGAAATCTTAATGAGTTTTAAGTTGGAGAAGTTATTTATATAAAAGTTATTCTCATATAACAATGATTTCTTTGAAAGACAATATTATGAATAAGGTGAATGATAAATAAAGAAGATTATTTTTGATGAATAAGTAAACTTCAATAAAAAGCATTGTATTATGCCAATAAAACAATTAAAATAAATTAAAAGCTCCACATTAAACCTACGTAATACAAATAAAGGTATGAACTAATTGGCCATCAGCTAGATAAATTGAAAAGAATTCTTTAGTTTAACTAAAATGATTAATTATTTATTAACCAGTTATTTATTACCCAAATTAAAATTAAAATAATATCAGCTATAATTAATATATTTTAAGATTACTGATAATAAATAGAGACTAATATTGGATCTATGAAAAAAAAGGAAAAATAAAGAAAAAAATTTGAAATAAATTTAAAAAGTATTAAAGTAAAAAACCAAGAGATAAAAATAGCAAAATTTCTTTCCTTAATAAAGGAATACATAAAGGCTAAGTAATTATTTAAAATAAAGATCAAAGTAATTTATTAAATTCGACAGTTGTTGTTAGTTCTTGAAGTTATCTACTATATGAGGAATATTTTGGGTTTGGCTAACTTTTAGCAAAGATGACTTCTGGAGGTATAGGTTGACTTTATGGTATTCTTTTTTTTTGCCTTGATCGTTTGATTATTTTATCAATAGGGCTATTTTTCGATTCAACATCAGGTTCCTATCTTTCTGGCAACATAAAGAACTTTATATTAGATTGAGGAGAAAATCTATTTTTTTCTTTTCTACTACTTGGTAAAGCTTTGGCTTTAAACTAATATTAAGCTCTTTCTGTTTAAGGATATTAAATTGATTCAGATTTTTATTACCTTGATGATTCCATTGATTTTAACAAATATTTACGCTGGCTTTATGTTCCAAATCTTCCATCATCATCAAAGACTCCTATTTGTTTTACAGAAAATGTTAGCTTTTCATAATTTTCCTTACTCAATTAAAGATTATCTAAAAGCTCCCTCTATTTATTTAAGTATTCTTATCTACGTTTGATGTAATTCATGTATTCAAAAGGACTATAAACCTTAACAACACGAGCATTATATCTAAGAATTTATTGATTTAAATTACTCTTATGTATTGTATAATACTTTTGGATGCACTTTTGAAAGAAGAGTAGGTTACTTAATTTTATATGACATTAATTATTAAATTATAAATCACACAGCCATAGAGTAATTATTAAGTTTGTAAAGGTTTTAATTCTTTGCTGATTTGATCAAATTATCGACTTGAATGTACAAAGGACTTTTTGGAATTTTCGGAGAAATTAAGGTTACATTTTTTGATTCTCGAAGGACTGAACCTCTGATTAAAAATAAAACATAATACTCAGTGCGAAGTCTTGTTGTACCATTTTTGCTTTGAGATCTAGATTTATATAGTGAAGTATTATTGGATCGATTTTCATTGACTGATGGTTATTTTTTAGGTTTTAGTAGCCGTATTAATAATGTTTTGCTTGTCTTTGGTATTGTGAGATCTGTTTCTATTGATTTATTTCGAGTGGGTTTGCACAAATTGTATAATCCAATATTTTTTAAAGAATCTAATGAATCATCATCTGAAAAATCATTCCCTTGTCTCTCAAATACATAATTATGGTTATGACGACTCTTTGCATATCGCTTCTCTATTTCCTACTTGAACTCAATTGTTTGTAATCTCACAAGCTCTTCAGACATAATATATCGTTAGATTTTTAATTAAATTAATATCAAAATGACTAAAATTATAGACATTCATCTCAAGCATCTATATTTTTGTTTAATACATTCCTATAGTAAGTATAGTAAGTATATTAAATATAGCAAGGATGAGGATTAATTGAGAAATACTTAACTTACATGGATTCTTTTTTTTTTCAAAATTTATGCTAAGAATTTGTTATTACATAATAAGATTAGTTCATAGCAAAATTAATACTGTACCTTATACATTTTATATATATTTGATAAAAATATAGAACTAAAATTCATAACTTATAATTTTGAAGCTAGAGTTGTAATTAAATAAAATACTTATAAATTTAAAGTGTCTTTAGGGGGCTATATAATTATACAAAAATATGTGTACTTACCTAAAAATATGGCAAATATTTCCATACTTATGGG